>JAJKFI010000016.1:618601-646605 GCA_029204185.1 Lerista edwardsae | reverse complement strand
TGAGTGAGTGAGTGAGTGAGTGAGTGAGTGAGTGAGTGAGTGAGTGAAGCTCTAACTGGTGGTAGAGTCTTCTGAGATTGCTCAGAAGCTGCCCAGGAAAAAGCATGGAGCCCTATGGAAAGTGAAATTGAGCCACACTGCATTTACTCATGAGTAGGCAACCGGACCTTGGTCCATTGGAAAGGGCAGGCCAAGAGAAATGCACTGCCACCAGAATGGTCCTGATCCGATGAACCTGATCCGATCCCCCCCCCAAAAAAGAATGGAGTCCCTCTAAGCTGAGAAGTGTATTGAACCTTATGGAAAGCAAAACTTATGGAAAGCAAAACTGGACTATATGTTTGCATTTATTCATAAGTAAGCAAATGGTCTAATAGTTCCTTGTTATATTGGTGCTTTATTTTGTTTTTCCCTGCACTTTAAAACCAGGAAGGGGGAGAAACAAGCTATACTAGCCTTCTTATCTTCTCCTGCTGTTCCTAGGACACGAAAAAACTCTCACAGGCAAGGCGGGGGGGAGGGAGAAACAAGCTACCCTCTTATTCCAGCTCATTTTCTCCTACCCACCCTGGCAGCACTTTGTAAAAAAAAATTTCCTGCAGGCAAAGAGCAAAGCAAGGAAATTGTGGGGGTAGGAATGGAGTGGAACCTGTAGCCAAGGCGAGTTCCAGAGTGGTAGGTTGGAGTTTCTTGCCATTAAGGGCCAATCTCAATACCTCTGAATCCAGTATGAGGGGAGGGCTGGGTTGAGAGAGTACACGGGCTATTTCAGAAAAAGTACCTGTATATTGCTGTCCCATCCCTCCCAACCCTGGAGGTGAACAAAGAAACGGCAATTAAGTATGCAAGTCTAGCAAAGGGAAGTCTAGATAGTTTACATTAGGATTTTATTTCATTTGCTTCTAATTTAAGAGCCTGGTCTTAAATATTTAGAACCTTGCCCAATTTCCTTCCTGAAACTATTCTTAGATTCCAAACTTCACCGTCCCATTTCAGTCAAACTAGAGCAAAGAGCTGTTGCCCCTCATTCTCTTTCAGATTGCTTCTGGCTACCACTACAAGGTTGAAACTGACTAGGTCAGTGGGCACCTTGTATACTACTGTAGCAGCCACCGCTCATGCCAAGGAAACAGTAGTAACTGGGTTATCCCCAGATGGGAGGAAGTACATGAAAGGCTGCCCCCTTTTCTGGTGTTCCCTCGCTGATGGCAGCAAGTACCCTTTCCGTTACTATCTGTGTTACAATGCCATTGTTACAATGCCATTTGTAAAAACACATTGTTACAATACTGTCTGTCTGTAACAAGTCACCTCTGAAAGGTATCTAAAGGTGCATGGGAAGATCAAGTGTACAAGCTATGCACCTCATCGCTGCATGGTGGACTATGATGGCTGCACCAGATCACTACAGTTGTGAATTGGCATCTCCTAGCTTAGTAGTGATGCAAGGTACTCCCTTTCACTCCAGAAAGGAACTAGGATGATCATATCAACCCAAATGTATAATTAATTCAACATTTTCTTTTTAAATTCAGCAGATCTAACACTATTTTCTTTATCTGTGTTAATTAGAACTCTTGATTTAGAGATGTAAAATAACATTTCCTAAATTTATCATAGTTTCCTATTCATGAAAGTGCAGGAACTTAAACTTCATTCACAGGCACCATTCAAAGGTACCTGAGACATTTGCACATTAATATTTCATCAAGAACCAACGAAGATAACTGACATATTGAAGGTGTAATGGAAGGAGATCACAGTTGCTCAACAACATTGCTGCTCGCTGAAGACAAAAATACAACAGCCATGCAAGAAAAGAGTGTAGGAATAACATGTTTTTCACATACTGTACAAACTGAGAGAAGGGACGTGGTGGCGCAGCGGGTTAATTTGCTATTGCTGGGCTTTCCAACCTGAAGTTGGGAGTTCAAGACTGCGTGATGGAGTGAGCTCCTGTTGCTTGTCCCAGCTCCTGCCAACCTAGCAGTTCGAAAGCACCTAAATGCAAGTAGATAAATAGACACCACTTCGGTGGGAAGGGAATGGCGTTCCATGCGCTACAGCATAGAGTCATGCCGGCTACATGACCACAGAAGCTTGTCCTCGGACAAAACGCCGGCTCTACAGGCTTTGAAACAGAGATGAGCACCACCCCCTACAGTCGGTCACGACTAGACCATTCGGTTGTGGGGAAACCTTTACTTTACAAACTGAGAGAAGGCTTAAGCTATTCAAAATTAAGACCAATGTAAGTCAAAATACAGATGCAGATGGAACCAAGGGGAATCGAGAGAACAGACTAACAGAAAATGGAAGTCAAACAGCAGTTAACAAGCATTAGACTAGTGAACCTAACTATATAGTTTACACATATACACAAACGTCAGTCTCTTAATACCACCATTTTCAACCACTGTGCTACAGCACATTGGTGTACCATGAATGATCTACAGGTGTGCATGGGAATTTGGGAAAGGGTCATTTATTAGTAGGGCATTGGGAGAGCAAGTCCCCACCACCACCGTTAGCACAGTGTGATCTTGTCAACTGTCAAAAACTGATTGTATGCCATGACAATTTTAGCACCTTGCCAGTGTGCCATGAGATGAAAAATGTTGAAGATCTCTGCTTTAATAGTTTGAAAGATACGTGTTGACAAATATGATTACCATGGCAACTAAAGATTTAACGGAGATACAGTTTCCAGTCAGAAGCAGTTCCAGCGTGGTTGCCCTTTTGTTGTTGTTTTCAAATTGCCAGCATTTTTCCTATTAGCATTTAAACTATGTTGCCAGACAGACTACTTTCTGATGCTGTCATTATTTCTGCCATGCCCCCGCAGTCCTCTGAGTGGGAGCTGGCAATGGCATTCCAGATTTCTCCTTTTTAACTTCTTTGTATGTTTGGTTTCTACTTTTGTGCATGCCCTTGTCTCAGCAGAGCCCAATACCAGCCCTCTGCAGCAAGTGCCCTCTGCAGAAGAGTGTACTTGAAGCTAGTCAGCCCCTCATCTCCCATTCTATGTCCACTCCAGAACCTAGGTTATCTGAACTTTCTAGAATGCTGACATTACTGGCTGATGCAATCTCGCTGACCAATTGGTTTCCCTCCCAATTGGAAAACCATAGCTCTTGCCTACCTTCTGATTAAAACTGGCTGTTCCCAGCCATGTCAAGAGATGCCTAGGTGGCTGATCTATAAACTCTATTAAGCCCTTCTCTCCTTACACAGCATTTCCCTTCTACTTCAAATGGTTCCTGGCCTAACAAGATAGAGTTTAGCCATGGTAGATTTTCATCACAACAATTATTGTTTTATTGAGGGCACTGCAGCCCTTTTAATTTTTACAATTCTATGAATGTCATTTGACAACAACGTGCTCCTGTACTACTCATGCAGATTTGTGCATGTCACATTTAGACAAGCAAGGAAGTCAGACTGAATACATTTCCAGCACAAACAGGGATGCTTTAATAACATTCTACTAGTTCTAAGTAGTATCACTGGTTAGAAAATGAGTGTCCACAATTTTGTTCATCTTGTTTTAAGGCACTGATAGTGCCACTAGTAGTGGCTCCAATCTTGGAGAGGAAGTGTGTAAAGACAGCTGAAAACTGAAAGGACCATCCCTGTCCCTTCCGCAGCTCCAAGTCTGCAAGAAAGGTTGAGAAGTGCTTGTTGCTGTGCTTCCAATGCACCACTCAAACAAGCAAGTCCCATGTTTCCCTTTCTTCTCTTGAGCAGAAAAGGGAAAAATGAAGGGAGAAGGACTAGACAGGTTATCACGAGTTTGGCCTGGCAACAAATAAAAAGACAAAATTGTAGATCACTGGTTATAGAATAAACCTTAAACTGTAATCATGGTTGAGATTGAAAGGAATTCTCTTATCAGCTAAAACAGAAACCTCTTTTTAAAAACAACATGCGTTGATAAAGAAATGCAGAATTTCTCCAGTATGAAATATACAACTATTTACATAATGTATGGTTTTAAAAATAAAATTAGGAAACCATCATGAAACCATTATGAAGAAACAACAGTATTATAAAATCAAAATGCAAAAGTTTTAACAGAAAAATTAATATAGCAGCTAGTTAAGAAAAAAGCTGACAATATGAAATTCATATTGCAATACATCAGAAAATATTAGGTACCTCTTTGTGTTATAGGTTGTATCTTGTGGTGTCTCTTCAAGCAACGTCACATATCCCAGGGTGCAGGTAAGGATAAACAGGACTGTTAAGGTGTGTGCTCGCCTGTTGTACAGGAAAACACAAGTGAATAAATGCCATGTTTTTTCCAGTGTTATTCACAGGAAACTAGTTAATGTTGATATGTAAATTTAGATATGTATATATTCAGACTCAAGTAAATTTACATTAAAATGCAACAAAAGAAACTGCAGTAAAACCTAACAAATTCAGCAGCCGAAAACAGTGATTCAGATAAGGCTATTTTTTTCAATTAGGAGCCTGGGAGGCCAAGGTACCATTTTTAGATATTTCAGTGAACAGCAGGCAGAGTTTTCCAGTTTTGTTGGCACACATGCTTCTTCATCCCAAGAGACCAAAGCAAAAATTACTTGTATTTGAAGTTTCAAAATTCAGTGCTAAAGATTCCTACTTTTATAGATTCAAGGGTCTGTGTTTGTTTCCTTTGTCTTAAATATCCAATAATTCCAGTGAGTCACTGTACATAATGAACATCAAAAGCGGAGGACCCAATAATATTACTCCTATAATCTAAAAGGACTATATAGAAATGGGAGCCATTTATCTCCATACCAGTTTTAAAAATGATTAAAAGGTTTATACATTGGAGAGGTGGCAGCAATATAGAGGGAAAGAAGACAACTATGATCATGATCCAAAAATGCATTTTTCCCCCCGACAATTTTCCCAATGGAAACATTGGAAATTTGGGGGAATACGGAAAATTCTGATGTTTTCTTTTGAAATAATTGAAAACTATTATGCTAAAGATTTTACTCACTGAAAATGCCAGGAACTGTATGGCATGAAGATTTGTACATAAGATAGTCTACAGAAATAGGAAATAATTACTGTGCATATGGCCAACAAAATTCATTTCATTCAGGTTGAGTCTTAATTCAGTGGCTCTGCAAGTCATATCAGATTATATCATATTTAGAATACTGACAGAACCAGTCTCCTCCAAGTCATTTCAATCCTATATGGGCAAGACCTCATTTAAATTCAAGGAAAAGACAAAGACGTAACATACAAAGATGACATACAAAGATGACAGAATTAACATACAAAGATGACAGAATTGGTTTAGAAGTTGCCTGGTCTTCATTTTTTTTCAGGGTCAAACTAGACGCAATGGTAGCAATATACTGGCATTGGAGAATTTCTACAAAATGATATAGGAACTTTGAAAGCTAACAGAGGTGGGAGAGAGGAAGCTAACAGTGCTTACCCTGCTTGGACTTCCCCTTACGCTTTTTAAATGTTATGTTTCTCTTACCAAGAATGACTACACTAGAAGTAACCCTCAAAAGGAAAAAAAAATGGCTCAGTCAGTTTGGGGAAAGCACAGACAAGGAAGTTCTTGTGTCCCTCCCCTATGCCTGTACATAGGTTTGTACTGTTATAATCCTAACTTGCGCTGAACTGGACAGGCCGGTGTGCCTGCATTGTATCCAGCAAAAGTTAGGAGTTGACAGAAGCTTCCACGGGGAAAGGGCCTTACCCCAGGGTAAGCACTACCCGTCCCGATGGACTTGCTCAGACCTGCACTTGATGTTTAGCAGGTGCAGCTTCGAGCACACCGCAGGCCTGGGCACGGCCATATTCTAACTCCACCCCCTCCTGAGGCTAGCACACCTCTCGGTCTGCCCACCCCCCACCCAGAAATGCAGTACTGCTGTGAGGGTGTTGGTCAGCGCTCTCGCAGCAGCGCTGCTGCCATTGGGATGATGCTAGCAGCTAACATCAGCCTAATGTGGGGGTTTGGATGGGGCTGCCCATTTGACCCTCAGTTGAATCATGTGAATTGTTGCACGCTGTTATGCAGATTGTTCAAAAATTCACACTAAACCGAATATTTGTTTACCCAAAAGAACAGACATATCTGACATTAAAAAGTGCTGGCATTCAAAAATTGAGAGAACTCTTCAATCCCCCAGGACAGTCTACCACTGACTGTTGTTATTCTTTAATAGTTAAAATTAGTGATTCCAACATAAAACTGATGGACTTGGAAGCTATCAAATGTATTCTGTAACTGTTTATATATTTGAAGAACTTATCAATACGTCTTTTTTCTCCCACTGAAGTTGTCACATTTGCATAGCAAAGCTAAGAATTTTATGAGGTGCCAATTAGCACCGTGGTGAATGTCTACTGTACCTACAGTAATTTATACACATCTGAATTTTGCACAGGATGCCCCAGATCATGCTTCTCAAGTTTCATGAACTTTTGGCCTATTTATGATTTCTTTAAACTGAGGACAATACTTCATGATCTGCAGAAGCAGTCTTCAACCCTTGAAGTCTGCCACAATGTCTGTTGATTCATTTTAATTTTTCTTTTTGCTGTTGGCTAGCCTAGTTATCCTTCTAAAATTTGTTCTGAATGAGAACTGCATTAATCTTTAAAAGATGATAACAAGGTTTCAGACTAGCTTGTTTTTGAAAAAGGCTATTGCAATATTGTGGCCCCATTAACACAATCTTGCTTTGCCCCGCCCCCACCCCTGCTATTCACCTTAATCTTCAGAGTATGAGCTGCAGAGTTTGTGTGTGTGCGCGTACATACACACACTTATATATGTATAATTTAGAATTAGTTATAAAGTTTTAAGAATTTTAAACACTACATTAGAGAAAACCATATTTATAGCAAATCTATTTAGTTAAATATACTATGCCTTATTACAGTATCTAAGAATTTACTAATATAGCATGGAATTATAAGAGTTATTAGTTGGAATTATAAGTTATTAGATGATCTTGATCATCAGAATAACTAGAAAGGATGCACATGGGAAAATATATTGAATATATTTAGTATATTTGACATTGTTTTTAGAGTCTGTGTTAGATAATGTCACTCAGGGCACAATCCTAACCAGGAGTTAACCCAGTACAAGTCCCTTGCACTGGCCCAGAAGTGTCAGAAATGCTCTGTAAAATATGTTTACACCACTCTCGGAGTGATGGGAGGCCAGAATATGGACATGTGCCATCTTCCCCAGCTCCAAGAGTGGTCCAAATGCACTTTATGATGCATCTGCGACACTCCCGAGCCAGGTTAGAATTGTACCCAATTTTTGGTGTACCCAATTTTTGGTGGGTCACAAAACTGACAAGGCCACTTAGGCTATATGCATCAAGGTTTGAACAACCTGCGGGGGGAGCACTGCTGCCCCATCACCCTTATATTATAGCTGCAGAGGTTAGAGCAGCTGGTAAAGTGAAACTTTCTTTTTAGGCGGATCCCAATGCTAAAAAGCTTGGGAACCACTGGCCTAGAACTTCAGCTAATCCAGAATGCGACAGCTTGGGTTCTTTCTGGAGCTGTTGATCTGAAAGCATTACTTTTGCCATTTGCACTGGTCACCAATATTGCTTCTGGGCCCAATTTCAGGTGCTATTACTATCTTTAAAGTCCTACATGGATTGGGACTTGGATACTTGAAAAACCACCTTCTCCCACACAAATCTCTTTGTTCACTACGTTCATCACCAGAAGCTCTACCTCAGCATGTGGTGAGGTATGACTGGAAGACATGCAAGACAAAGTATTCTTGATGTGGAATTATCCAAGCTGTGGAATTATCTTCTTTGAAAGTAAAGGGGTTGGGCCTTCTGACATTCTGAAAATGCTAAGACTCACTTTTCCCAACTGGTTCTCTGTTAATTCAGCTTTGTCTCTTCTGCTATTTTGGTTGTTTGTACTAGATTGTTTTTAATTACTGACTTGTCTGTCTTAACATGTTGTAAGCTGCTCTGGTGGTCCCTATGGAGGTGGAAAGCCAGGGCATGAAATGTTTAAAACAAATAATTACAACACTTTAAAATTAAATAGTATTAAAAACCTATCATTTGACCACTTCTATCCATTCTCCATTTAAAACATGGCATGATGCCAAACCTCAGAAGATCAAGTTTTGTTATTTTTGCACATAGCAAATTCCCAGAATGATCTCAGTTTCTAAGCTCTGAATAAACCATTTCTTGAGCAGATAAACCTGAGTTCTTGTAGTTCTAAGTTGCAAGATACTATGCCAGAATGCAGCAACCTCAGAGCATTCACTCATTGTGTTCCAAGCTTACAGAATGTGTCACTAAATCTCAGTGGATCCTTCAAGACCAACATCTCTCTTTCACTACTGGCAAGATGGGGCAGAGCCAGGCTCAAGTCAAGACAGTTAAGGTCCACCTCAGCTTAGTTCAGGTTTTTCTCCCTTCACCTCTTTTCCAGAAGAAAAATACGTAGCACAAAAAAATCATTTATAAGTCAACAGGCAACTATGTTCCTAAATTTGACATAGAGTGAAGAGTGAAAGCCAATGAAAGCACTTGGAAGAGTTTTTCCAAGTTGGAAATTTCACAAAATTTCCTTTTCCACTAAAACTAAGACACCAAACTGATCCTTAGTTACTAGATTTAGTGATTAACATTCACATTATTATTTACTCAAAAATACTTTTGTATTATATTCTCAAACAGGCTTTGTGTAAAGCAGTTGGTTATTGACACTAACACAAATATCACTTTATCAGTATGAGAATAAAGTTAGCCACAACCAAAACTGGAAATTAAACAGAACTATTATACAATAAGAATTTAAGAAAAAGCTAAAATAGATAAAAAGAAAAAATAATCAAGTCACAATTACTATACTTCATTCAGTACACTGTGCTGTTTCTTTATGCTTCGTTCTCGCACAAGTTTTTCAACTTAAAATTTGTTAGGTACAAATTTGCCTTGCAGGCATTCTCTTTTCATGTAGTTATATTTATTTTTGTACTACCTCAGCACTACTGAGAGGAATGGGGTTTGCTTTCAAATATGCAGACGGACAATGGGCAGCCCAATCCTAACCTGTACCAGCACAGCCAGGCTACATGGCCTGCACTTTATCCAATCCAGATTAGGAGGTGTGAAGCACCAGCCTGCCCTATGGGGCTTCTTGGATGTGCACCAGCTATTTAGCCAGCACAAATCCAGGAAACCTGGTGTAATGCTGAGCAGTCTGGGAGGGGGGGTTAGGATACAGCATGGGCCTGCTGTGCCTTCCACACCCTCCTAGACCCAAACTGCCCCCATTTCACGCGTTCCCTGTCCAGAAACAACCCCTCCCCACTTCCCTTCCCATGCCCAAACCCATTGGGCACAACCTTACCAACGCTGCCAGCTCATAAGTAGTTACACTTTGAGCCGGAACAGGAACAGTTGTGCCAGCTCAGGCAGGGAATAAGATTGTGCTGTCAGTTGTGGAAAAAATGTGTAGTTGAGAATACAGTGAAGACTCAAAAAAGTAGTCAAGTCAATTAGATCAAAACAGAACAGATACTGTATAAATGTAATACAGATGCAGAAAAACTGAAGTCTCCGAGAATCCATTTTTCTGAAGATTAAAACAGAAAAAACAAATAGTATATAATTGTAAATATTCTGCCTCTATTGCTTCCTGAGGCTGCTTACCTACTGAAAGGTTCCATAACATATATATACCAGTCCCTAGATCCAGTAACTTAACCCAGAAAGAATCACATACAGCAATGGGAAGAAGCCTGGAATACCATCAGAATACATTAAACAAGGACTCTTGGAGAAGTGCTCTAACCTCTTCACACAAATTCCACCTCCAGCCCAGAAAAACATTTCATTCACCTGCTGTCTGGAAAAAAAGGGGGGGGGATGGAAGTATCTCAAGGAAACTGTTACCTTGGAAAGTTCATACCACAACAGTTGCTAGAGGCTTTTAAAACATGTTTACTCAGAAATTAAGTCCCATTGTACTCAGTCAGAGATACTTTCAAGTGGGCTTAGGTGTGAAGTCTCAATCCCTTTTTTCCACTACAGTTACTTTGCTGAGATTTTACTACATGCTCAAACACCTACACACCCAGTTTATGCGTTCCTCAGATAATCAAAGCACACAATGTCAAGAGGGATAAGAAAACCTCCTCTTAAATCAATGGGAGGGGAAAGAAAAAAATCAAGAAGGAATATTACATGCCTGTTGAGAAACACACAAAGTAATAAAAATACATGTTTACTCAAAAAAAGTCCCACTGAGTTTAGTGGTATTCACTCTCCAGGAACTGTTAGAACTGCAAGAACTAGGGGAACCTGAGGAGTGAAAAGTAAATTTATGGGGTGGGTGGGGGTGTGTGTGTGTGGGTGTCAACAATGGCTTAGGAAGGAGGCTGGTTTAAGGCAGCAGCCAGGAGATTCTACCATTTAATTCCTTTTCAGGAAGAAGGTCGGCAAGGGGATCAGCCTGGCCCTAATTAATTTAAACCCCTGTTAAAGATTCACCGCTGATTCTCCCTGAGTAGCCATGTTAGCCTGTTGCAGTACAGTAAACACAACCACCACTTGCTGCTATTGTGAATCGACGCTGTGCTGTCCCCCCCCCCAAATACCTGCCAACTGAAGGTAACACTTCATGCGCCTGATGAAGTGGACTGTAGAACGATGCTAGACCTTAAGGTACTCTCCTATAATAACCTTTTGCCTTCTACTCCCCGTTTCCTTGCAGGGTTCTCCCAGGGTCCCCCCCCCGAATATATCGTCACTGCTGATTCCGAGGTCGTGAGTTGCTTAGCGCGTTCACTTTGTCAATGAAAAGGTGGAGAGATTGGGAAATGGTGGAGTAGAGGGACTGAGGGAGAAGGCGAGTGGCGAGCGATGGGAGAAGCCGGAGCATCCCCGCAGTCTCTCACCAGAAGAAGGTGTTGGTCCCATCGTCGTACACCTCGGACTCGGTGCTGCGCCGGCCGCCCTGAGTGGCGGCGGCCGCCACTGCTGACGGCTGTAGGTCGCTGCGGAGTCCCAACATCCCCTCTATAGCCGACGGAGAAGGAGCGGCACCGTTAGGCTGCTGCTCTTCCAACGCTGCCTTGCCGGGGGCCCCTCCATGACCTCTCCGCTCGCTGCGCCTCATGACTGGAGCGAGAGCGGAAGGGGGGCAGTTGGGGAAGGTCAAGCGACTCCGCGCGCGCACAAGGCGGGCCCCTCCACGAGCCCCATCGGCCAGCGAGAGCAGCAGAGGTGGCCACAATAGCAGCAAAAGCGAGCTCGCCACTCACACAAGGCACCGCCTCACATTCCCCCTCCTCCTCGTGACCCCACGTAGGACGAAGTTGGGGCGGGGCTACCTCGCAGAAGGCGTGATTCCATTCGGCAGCAGCGTGCTTGCGCACTAGATTCTGTCACCCAGTGCAAGGAGGGAACCGCATGGACACTTTTGCAAGCGGTAAAAGTGTGTTGTGGTTGTAAATGCAGCTGTTGTTAGTCCGGTCTACTTTTTGATAAGCGCGCAAAGGGCGTTGCAGCTTTAAGATTGTAAGTCTAAACATGTTTACGTAGAAGTGAGTCAAATTACAATGAGTGGAATTCTCAGTAACTTGATAGCTAGGAACCAAGTCCCTCTGAGCTTAAAATGGAACGTAAGTGTTGCTGAGGGTTCTTAGGATTGCAACATTAGCTGTAAGAATATAAACATTTTTATACTAAGGAGAAGTCTAACTGTTGGAGTTGTAATTTATCTGGTCTTGTGGAGTTATATGATATTTTGGGATAGGAGATACCTGTTGCTTTCTTGTTGTTGTTATAAGAGTGCATACCCTGCCTTTCCCATGTAGAAGCAAATGCCCAAGGTGATTTAAACAGAACATAAATGTCCTTTAGGTAGCTTGGGTCTAAGTCATTAAGTCGGCACAGTTAGGCCAGCAAAGTTTGGCCGCCACAAGGGACAACGTAAAGTATGTTTGGACCACTTGGGGATCACAGACGTGCGCCATCCTCCCTGACTCCAGGAGTGGTCCAAACATGCTTTATGGTGGCTCTTGTGCCAGCCAAATGTTGCTGGCTGAACTGTGCTGGCCTAACTCCAGGTTAGGATTGCACCCTAAAGGTCAGTTTCGTCATCTTAAATTGAGATCGGAAACAAATGGGCAGCTAGTGTAGCTGCTGAAGGAATGGTCCTACTGAGTCAAACTGTCTAGCCCCTGTAACCACCTGGGCTGCTGCATTTTGCACTAACTGTAGCTTCTGAACTGGGTAGCCCCACGTACAGCAAGTTATAGTGGTCCAGTCTTGAAGTCACTAACCCATGGACCACCGTGGCCTGGTCTGAACAGCTCAAGTATGGACATAGTTGGCACACCAATCAAAGCTGGACAAATGCACCCACCATTGCTACCTGGTTTGCAAGACAGAGCTGAGAATCCAGGAGCACTCCCAGACTTGCACACCTGTTCTTGCAGGGGGAGTACCACCCCATTCAGAGTGGGTAGATGACTCAATGCCTGCATTGAGGATTTCCTGACCAGGAGGGCTTCTTTAATTCTGTAATGCACCAAACATTTATATTAGTTGATCCTTATCTTCATTTGAATTATTTGCCTATTTTGTGGAGATTAACTACAGGATGGTGCAAATGGACTCTGTACCCATACTATCGCCATAAGACTTGCTTGTTTGTTTATAGACCACCTTTCTCCTCAAAGGGCTCTTCAGATATTGCTCAAGGTGGTTTACATAGGCAGGCTTTCTAGACCCAAAAAGGGTCTTTACAATGGTGTTCTAGGTATACAGAAACCTTCAAACTCCAGCTGTTATCCTTCAGTGGTGTAGCCTTAATGCCAAATCCTATCCAACTTTCCTACAATGATGCAGCCGTGTCAATAGGATGTGCACTGCATCCTGTGGTGGGGCAGAAGTCATGGAGGTCTCCTCAAGACAAGGGAACACTTGTTCCCTTACCTCGGGACTGCATTGCAGCTGCATCAGCGCTGGAAAGTTGGATAGGGTTCTTCTTAGCAGCTACAATCATGATTTTTGACGCAAGGTTCAAGTGTCTACCAAGTATTGATCGATCAGTCACAGCAGCCACATTTTCCAGGGAACTTTCCCTTAACATGGAATATCCCACATAAACAGACTAGCCCAGTGATGGCAAACCTATGATGACATGCGTGTCAAAGGTGATAAGCCATGATGTTTGGGGTGATACACCAGCTTTGCCAACACCCAACAACACCTGAAGGTGTTTTGTATTCCATTTAATATTAACAATTTATTCTTTTCAAGGATGTTATGTTTTGAATTTTTGTTTCTGTATGTTTATTCACTAATAAAGAAAAGATGGGGGAGGTATGCAGCTGCCTGGCCTTCAAAGGGGGCACACTTTGGCAGTTTTGTGCAGTAGAGGGCAAGCTGGGGGTATGCTATTCTCCCAGACAGCACTCTCTGGGGAGCAGCAATCAACTGCAGCACTGCCAAACCCTTCTGCCAGCTCACATTGTCTCCCAGATGCCTGGGGACTCACAAACTACAACTCCCAGGAGGCCCCGTGCTTCCTCTACCCTCCTACTACTGTGTTGTGTTGCCTGCTGGGAGATGTAGTTTGTGCAACACAAAAGGCCTGGCCAGGAGGAGAGCCGGCACACATGAGGAGGCAGCATGGAGAATTCAGCTGCCACGTGTATAATTTTTCACATCACTAGACCAGGTTTTTGAGTCACGTTATTTGACAAATTCAAGGACGTATTGGGTGGATGGCACAAACCACAATTCAGTCAAGAATTGTTTTCAGTTGAGTTCAGTGTGATTTCAGTGTGAAATCATATGGTTTTCATTGTGTCCTACACCAAATTTCACACTTTCATTGGAAAACAATGAAATGAACACTCCACTTGCTGTGCTCCCTTCATGATGCTTTGGCATGGAAGATTCCATGCAGGTCTGCACTGGTGTACCTGAGGGGGTCAATGGGCAAATGTCCATGCCACCATCAACTTCCTTAGGATGCCCTCCATGGTGCACACTGTATCACTTAAAAAAAATTGAAGGAGGTGGGCACTGCTGGTGGTGGCTCCAGAAAGCTCCATCAGACCTTATTCATGCCAGTCTCAGCGCCATCTGCTTCCTCCAAAGTACTTCTGCTGAGGGCAGCATTTTTAGGCATGCTCCCAGACAGCATATAGGTAAGGACCACCAGTGCTGGAATCCTTCAGCTATAGAGCAAGGTGCCAACTGCAGCTGAGGATGTTCCACTTAGTGCTGGCCCCTCTAGGCACATGGTCCGATTCAGTCAAATGGGTCAAATTGCCCTAAGGCCAGTCCTGTGGGCAGAATATATATCTCAGTTTTAATAAGGCACGAGCATTATTGGATTGGATCCAAACCCTCTCTTGTACAGGTTTTGAAAAGTTACTGCACCCCCCCCCAAATGAGGCTTTGTTACCTCATTGGGGTTCTGACCCACAGAATGAAGAACACCGTTTTAGAGCTTGGCAAGGTACACCAGATCAGGTGATTCAAGTTAGTTAGTGCAGAAGCAATGTAGTTAGTTGGTTTCTTGTATAAGGTGCTTTTATATATCCAATCCTATCCTCCACTATTTTCTGCCATGCAACCACATCAACAGAATATGCGCTGCATGCAGTGGTGCTGCATGATCAGACGACAAGAGAGGTTAGTAAAAATAACTTTTATTCTCCACAGTAGGCTGCCTGATTGCCAATGGGTCTCTTCAGACCCACAGCATAGTCCAAAGAGAGGAAGGAGACATGTCTGGATCATAAATGGGTATTTGATCCAACATGTGTGACTGCAGCTGAGATCCTCACCCTCCCACCCACCCCCAAATTGTCCCCTGTCCTTCCCTCCCTGAACTGCCCATGACCCACCCCTGCAGCTACCTTACCTGCTCAGGTGGGGGCTGGATCCGTCAGCCGTGAATGTGTGAAGATGTCAGCGGCTATGACACATTTGTCAAATTCCACCATGGGATTGGGCGTTAATTGCGTTGTGGATGTTCAGAAAGTAAACCTACTGTATAAACTAGTCCAAGCTCAAGATGATGGTAGTTTGCTGAAGTCTTGGTAGAATTTCTCAGGGACCTCCTTCATATGGGTGCAGATGTTGGAGATGTCAACTTATTTCATGCAGAGGGGAGAGGCTGAGAAAGCATTGTTGCAAGTCAGACATAAAACAAATTGTTACACTTAAACCACGCAGGTTCTCATAGCAGTGTTGATTTTAAAATGCAACTATTTTGGATTAAGGTCAGCTTGTAAGGAAGCAAACCCATACTGTAGTTTTTGTACAATATCAAAACCCAATATCAAACTTGCTACGGTTCCACATTGGCTACTAAAATAATCATACAACAGTATGTGTCAGTGTGCAGTCATTCATATATTTCAACCAAAGATGGTGGCATATGTCAAATACTTGAACAGAGCAGTCTGCTGCTCATATATTCCAAATAGGGTTACTTTAAGCAGGGTGTAGCCTAGAGCTAGATGATTGGTATGTCTGAATGACTAGAACACAAAAAGAGCCCTGTTGGATTAGGCCAAGTGTCCAGCTTCCTGTATCACACAATGTCCCATCAGATGCCTAAGACTAGAAATTTGAATCTGCCCATACTAATTGCTGCAAAAAATTAGCCATATTGTGATTCATGAGTTAGTTTGGCAAAGATAAACACTGTACTGGCAAAGCTTGTTTGTCTGAAAAACCTCAACCCCTGGAAAAAAAAGGGTGGGGTGTTCCTATTGAGTAACTCCATAGTCACGTAACTACGTCCTGAATCAACTGAGGAGAAATCTTTTTGTAGTCCCAAGGTCACCCTTGGGTATTATTATACCTGAGATGGTCCTGGAAAATTCCACCACAGAGTTCTTCCACATTTTTCCTTACAATGCAAAGCCAGCTGAACAGCCCCTACAAGTTTGCTTAAGGCTAATGCTCACATTGCTTTGGGGTTTCATAGAATGTTGTACTTTTTTTCCAAATGGCACACAGTCACAAACATGACTGCCTCAGCTATACATTTTAAGAGGAATACACCTCTTAGGAGGCCAATGTGTGCATCTGCTTTCTGATATGCACACTGGAGCCAAAATAAAGACTTGTCTAACTGTTCTTATGTTACGTCAGAGCTACAAAAATACAAGTTTTCATATGCTGAAGGAGATGCAAAAATATTCACTCCCTAATAGGCTGATAGGATTGTTTTTTCTATCCTTTCTGCATTTGTCTTTTACTTAGCAATCTTACAGCCCAATTCTACGGGGCATTAGTGCTGACAGCACAAGTGTTCCACTAGTGCTGACTGCTGCAAAAGTGCTGTAAAGGGTTTTTTGGCACTGTGCCGAGCACGCTGCTGGGACACTGGCGGGAAGGCCAGCACCTTCCTGTTTGTGTTGTCAACTGTCCTGCTGCCTGCTGGAACAGGTAGGTCAGTGGGAAAGGCGGGAGGGATGGGGGTGTAACGGGACAGTAAGGGACTGGGTGGGGAGGGGCATAATGGGGTAGGGAAGCTGCAGGAGGGGTGGATGGCACATTCCAGCGGTAATGGCACTTGCTAAACTCTGTCCCCCTTTCCTGCGGTCTCCCCACCCCCTTTTTCTCATTGGGGGCTAATCCTAACTTGCCCTGGAGCTGGCAGGCTGGCATGCCTGTGCTGTATCCAGTGCAAGTTTGGAGCTGCTTAGAGCCTCCACGGGGCTCCATGGGCTCCTTGGATCAGATGCAGATCCGAGCAAGCTGCGCAGCACGAATCGGGGCCACGCAGCCTGGGGACATAAGAAGCGCCCTGCTGGATCAGACCAAAGGCCCATCTAGTCCAGCTAAGCTTCCTGTATCTCACAGCGGCCCACCAGGTGCCCCAGGGAGGCATGAGACAACAAGATGCTTGCATCCTGTTGCCACGCCCTTGCACCCGGTACCAGTAGCCCACCTTTGTAAGGAGGTTGCACAACCCATCATTGCCTATAGCCCACAATGGACCTTTCCTCCAGAAATCCGTCCAATCCCCTCTTAAAGGCATCTAGGCCAGATGCCATCACCACCTCCTGTGGCAAAGAGTTCCACAGATTAACTACCCGCTGGGTAAAAAAGTACTTCCTTTTATCTGTTTTAACTCTCCCAACCCTCAGTTTTAGCGGATGCCCCCTGCTTCTGGTGTTTTGAGAGAGGGAAAAGAACTTCCCTTTATTGACTCTATCCCTTCCATGCATAATTTTGTATGTCTCAATCATGTCCCCCCTCAGGCACCTTTTTTCTAGACTGAAGAGCCCCAAACGCTGCAGTCTTTCTTCATAAGGGAGGTGCCCCAGCCTCGTAATCATTTTCTTCGCTCTCTTCTGCACCTTTTCCAGCTCCACTATGTCCTTTTTGAGATGCGGCGACCAGAACTGTACACAATATTCCAGGTGCGGACTTACCATCGATTTGTACAATGGCATGATAATATTGGCTGTTTTATTCTCAACCCCTTTTTTAATGACCCCAAGCATGGAATTGGCCTTCTTAATTGCTGACGCACACTGGGTCGACACCTTGTCCACCAGCACCCCAAGATCTCTCTCCTGAGCTGTCACAGACAGCTCAGAACCCATTAGCCTATTGGTGAAGTTTTGGTTTTTTGCCCCAATGTGCATCACTTTACATTGTGATGCAAAGTGGAAGCTTGGATGCAGGCTAACCGCCCAACCATGATTCAAGTCCAATATTTCCAATCATTTGTTTTGAATTGATTGTATACACGTATGAAACAAGCAGGGGAAAGTGAGCAACTTCTATTACAGCAGCTGAAGATAATGTTGCCACAAACACAGCGGTGTTACTGTTATATCCATTTACAGTTCTTTTCACTAGAAATTTACACTAATTACTATATGTATGTACACAAATATGCACTTGCCCATAGATTTTGTTGTTGTTCAGCATTGTCATAAAGAAGTGAATCATAGAAGAGGAATGGGAGAAACATACATGTGATTTTTTAAAAAGGTAAAATGACAAAAGACACATAAAGCAGCAGTTGATAAACAAGATATCTGCAACAGTTTGAAACATGATCATCAGTGGTATTTGACCCTGAAATTGCAATGTCAATTATATGCCTAGTGTGAAGGAAGACGAGAAGGCAAAGCTAGGCAAAAAGCCTAGTGGTTAGTGGCTGCCCTTCTCCCTTGCTCTCCAGTTTGCCCCTCTTACTTTTTAAAAACCCACTGAGGGCACAGTCCTATGCAGGTCTACTCAGAAGTAAGTCCCATTGTGTTCAACGGGGCTTACTCCCAGGAAAGTGGGTATAGGATTGCATCCTGAGTGGGTTGTACTGGGAAATTGGTAGTTGTCCTGCTGTCACCACTCAAGGCTGGGAAGCACAGTCAGAGGAAAGCTGCCTTGGATGCATGTCTCAGATTAATAAAGATCCCCTAAATTGGAGGGCCCCACTTGAAGCCAAATGGTAGTGTAACTTAGATGCTCTGGCAGATGTGGCAATCTGCTCCCCCACAAGTTTACAGACCAGGCAGATAAATTAGTAAAAGGAGTTTATTGAAAGGCCTAGGCAAATGGTGTGTGTAAGGTTCAGAAAAATGACACATATCAAAAAGCAAATAGGAATGACAAAATGAGATTGTTGGCAAGAAAATTAGTGGCAAATAAAATGAATTTCCTGACGCAACATATGGAATGCTGTCCCTGCTCTAGTTAATTGTGCTGTTCCAGGAGTCTGATACCTTCATGCACAATGTTGTCAGGTGAGTGGGCATGCCTTTCGTAAAGTAACAGCTGTTTTCAACAACATTGCAGGCAACACACCTTAGCTTCCTTATTGGTAGCATTAAGATAACCTAGGTTTGACAACTTCATGGATCCATCTGATCGGATGGTTTTCAGTTACCTGGGCATCCCTATTTACCATTTGACCTAACCAGGTGGGCTTGGATGTCAAGCCAGCTGGCACATGCCAATTCCAGCAGATGGACTAGTTAGGGTTATTTTGGATCCAGACAATGAAGACAATCCACAAAATGATCTGTTGGCTTTGCCATGTAGTCTTTCTGCAATGGTGCCTAATCAAATAGTTTCAGGAAAGCAGGCATCCCAGGATAACTGCAGAACTTCTCTTTTTTCCTTAGCTCAGAAAGCCAACTTATATTAGATGTTCTTTTCCAATTACTGTATGTTGACAACATGAGGATGAAATGTATATATACGATAAGAACTTAAACTTGCTGTTTTGTCAACAATACAGTAGATGGTGCTGCTGGACACTTCACTTTCAAGGTACTTCCATCTCCACACTATTTTAATCACTTTCTGGACACCGCAAGGCAACTATGTGATGGAGAGATGTAGACCAACACCTTAATATTGAAATCCATTGAGCACGTCACATGATCCATCATCTACAGCCATTGCTCTGAGATATGAATGATTCCTGCATGAACATGGATGAATGATTCTAGGAGTACAAACAAACAAACAAACAAACAAACCCCAAGAACAAAATATATTCTTGGTTAAAAAAAAAAAAGAGGTTTCTTTTAAATTTATTTGTGTCTCAAAAACATTGATATTTTAAGTTAAGTCTGTACCATGTAAGTAGTGAAGCTCTTACATGCAGCATCTACAACCTCATCTTTCAGTTCTCAAGTCCCTCTGAAAGCTGAGACAACATGATATGCGGATCTCACAGAATCAATTAGTGATGCATTGACTCTGTGCTTTCTGTATATGTTTTCATTTGGGTTGTTAAATAAAAATAACAACATGGGATAATGGTCAATGTTATGGGAAAGACAAAGTTAGTACAGGTTGGGTATCCCTTATCTGGACTGCTTGGGACGGGAAGGTGTCTGGATTTGTCTGGATTTTGGAATAATTGCAAAAATATGAGAAATGCTGCTGCTTCCTCTTTTCACTATTACTCATTTGGGTATCTGCTGGCCTCTTCGACATTTTTCAACTATGTTTGTATAAGCACACACAACAGAGCAGAGAATAGAACTCTGTATGTGGGAATGAGCACAAGACCTTCTAGTGTTCACACTATAGAAAGTTAAAAAAAAAAAAGCCTTGGACAAAATGTCTGGATTTCAGAATACTCTGGATTTCGGATGTCCGGATAAGGGATCATCTACCTGTAGATACAGGATTTTAAAAAGGACACAAGGCTTAGGGTGCCTGGATATTGGAGGAAGGGTCTGTATCATCGTGAAGTTATGCAAAAGTCGGCAAGAGAATGGAGGTGGCAAGCCCCAGGCAGATTTATAAGAAAACACGCATAGGATTGGGCTTTGCAAGAGGCTGGGTTTATTGGAAATGAATTCATTAAACACTTTACAACCAAAGCAAAACAAGCCTGAAGAGTTACTGAGAGCACAATCCTATGCATATCAACTCAGAAATAAACCCTATTATGTTCAATAGGTCTTATTCCCAGGAAATCCCATGTATAGGACTGCATTTTCCTTGGAGTAAGCCCCATTGAGTTGAATAGGACTTACTTCCAAGAAGAGATGCATAGGTTGTACTGCTGGCTGGTTTTAGTTTTGATAAGACGGGTGCAAGATAACTGCAAGATTGTCAAGACATTAATTTATAGCTTGTTATTTACAAGCACATGTTCTTTAACTGACATGGTTTTTGACCCCAGCTTCAGTATTGCCCTCAAAGTGCAGAGGACAATATAAAACTAAAAGCATGTCCTGCTCTCCAACAGTTCTGCCCTAGTTCTCTTACTGCCCCTTATTCCTACGACTTTGAGGTGGACACTTATCTACTAGGTGCAAACTTTCTCAGCCTTCCAAGCCCAGCTCAAAATTCACAACTTCCAGGAAGATTTTCTTAAAATTCAAATGGAAAAGAATCTCACCTCCGTTTAACTGGTGTTCTCGCATTCACTTTGTGTTGCCCAAGCTTCTTCTAGTGCAATTAGAGACTGTATGCATCTCGGGGCAGATGTATTTATATTACTCCAAAAAGCGCAACCGCACACTAATGATCGTATCATAAAATATACAACGCCAAGCGGGGCAAAACTCCCCCAGTTTTGTTGGATCCCCCATCTCTGTCGTTACTTCAAAGAAAGGCACTTTCCACGTGCTTGACCCCCGAAATGCATGTTCTGACATTCTGCCGATCGAGTGAGGGGAGGTTGGATCCCGCCCTCTTCCTGGAAGAAAACCGCCTTGGTTCGTCCAGTCGTCAATAGCAATAAGCTGAGGCAAACACCAACAGCGAGAAGCGCCTGGATCGTCCCTCCCCGATTTTATTGTCGTACACAGGTAGGGAGGAGGGAGGAGAGGCAGCTCCATCTATGACAAGAGCAACTGGCGGCGGCTCCCTCTCATCGGGAAGAAGGGCGATCCAGCCAGGCAACTTCGCGTGGAAGTCCAGCCTTCTCGATTTGAAGCAAGAGACGAAGGGGAACCCTAGACCCAACGCCTAGACCCAAACCTTAGACCCAACCCTAGAAGAGTCCTTTGAGGCCGGGGCTGCCCGATCGGCTTAGGTCCCTGTTGAGCTGATCTTTTCCCGATCTCGGTGCAAGAGGAAAGAGACGGAAGAGAGAGAAGCACGGACTTCTTTCCACCATGCAGGTAAGAGAATCCAACCCTTTCGCGATACGAACACGCCAAGTCTTCCGGAGAAGCTCTACTGTTATGTAGTGTACTTGCTTTGAGAGGCAACCGAACAGGAAACCCATTTCAGGAGTTTGCGACCTGTTCGTACTCTCGCTTAGGATTTTCCCTTGAACGTGATTGGACAGCCGCCACTCCAGGGAAATCGAGCTTGAGCTTCCTGTAGCACCTGTGAAATATACGTGTGGGAGGGAGAGCCTCCACATCGCCGAAACTGCTCAAGGAGTATACATCATTGGAATCGCGGTGGGCTCCGGAGCTGCTGTAAAGCTAGATTTGTCCATTTTTTCAGTGTGGAACTGGAAGACAGGATTAAGTTCTTGGGAACACCCCTAACTTTCCACGTGTCATACTGAGCCTGCAGCGTACCCTGTCCTGTAAATTAAATCTCTTCTTTTTCTTTATGGAAGACTGATAAGTGTTCACGATTTATTAGATGGTTTCAGGAGATGCAGAACCCCTTGTGCAATAATGAATAATGAACATATATAAATCAGTTATTCGGGTTACCCATATCAGTAAGTTGATTTTTCTTTTCCAACATTTCCCCTTACATTTTTTTATGTCAAAGATTTTTGTCTCACGTTATCCAAAGCTCAAGGCAGCTTACAAATACAATACATAGTTTACAATTAATAAAAACAAAATATACAGAATACAATATGAAATATTAAGAATTGCAAATTATAACATGACACATTAATGCTCTAAATAGGGCTAAATAATTGTAGTCAACTATGTAAACTAGATACTTGTATTTAATGTTTATATTGGCCCCACATTATTTACATAGTTGTATTTTTATTACAATTATTATTAAGAATGTTTATATACAGCTTTTCAACAGGAGTAGTTTACAAAGCAGTTTACAAAGTTAAATAAATCAATACATTGTTCCCAGAGGGCTCAGAATACAGAAAAATGTAAAAAAAAAATGTAAGAAAATGTAGAATGTAAAAAAAAAATACAGAAGACATCCCAGCCACTGGACTTGAAAAATGTCTCTTTGCCCAATTAGCAAGTTATTTTGCCCAGCTAGTAAAATCACATTTACCCTAACAACAATTAGAAGATTTTATTGGGACCTGCTATTGTATTGTTTAAGGTTGAAGTTGGTTCCTGGTTCCTTATATGAGCGGCATGAGTAACCTGAATATATTTACATGTCTTTGCACCCTGATATAAGCTTTGGGCAGGCTGATCATGCTGCTTCTTGTCAAATAAGGAACTCAGAAGCAGGAATCCACTTCTGTTTCATTAGTATTTAGTTCCAGTGTTTTAGCTATTGACATAAGAGGATAATATAAGGTTTTCATGGCCCTTGGTCAAACAACCAGGGGCGGTTCTAGTTGAAAGGATGCCCATAGTGCCCAATGAAAGCGCGCCCCATGGGGGCACGCAACGTCATGACATCATGACATTGTGACATCATGACGTGGTGCCGTGCAATGCCCCGCCCCCGCCCTATGAGGCGGGGCGTCACACGGCGCCGCATTCTCCATGCTCCAGCTGGCTCTTTATGGCCAGCCGGAGCGCGGAGAACGTGGTGCCGCGTGATGCCCCGCCCCCGCCCTAAGAGGCAGGAGGGGGCGCCAGGCGGCAGCACGTTCTCCGCGCTCCGGCTGGTCTTAAAGAGCCAGCCAGAGTGCAGAGAATGCGGCGCAGGGCCTGGGCGGGGCCGGGCCGGGCCGCAGGCACCATTTTGGGGGCGTGGCATGCCATGGTTATGGCGCCCACTCCCAAGATGGCGCCCATGGCTCGTGCCCCTCCAGCACCCCCTAGATCTGCGCCTGCAAACAACAGTTTATTTATACAGTATATTGCATTTATGTCCTCAAAATGCCCAAGTAATTTGTGCTAATAGCATTGTTGTATAACTTGATTTAAGCAATAGATATGTGAATTTGCCAATAAATCAACCTGTACTTAATAACAGGGGGGAAAACACATTTGAACTAAATTGCTGTATAGCCCTACTAATACATCAGAAGCAAGTCCCACCAAGTTCAGCAGAACCAACCAACAATATTTATATACTGTTTTTCAACACAAAGTTCACAAAGTCGTTTACAGGCAAAAAATAGTAATAAAGTTAAATTGCTTTTATCCAAATAGAACTTTTATCTAAATAGAACTTACTTCCAAGTCACTGGATAAAAGGATTGCTTGTGGTGACACACAGTAATACAAACAATTCCTAAACAATTAACTAAAAACAAAAACAATTAACTAAAATTATTTAATCAATTGAAATGTCTACTTGTCAGGAGTATGACAACTGGAAATGTATATGTTTGCTTGTTTAGTTTACACACACACACACACACACCATTCTCCTTACTACAAAGGAACCAGAGCAGCTTACAACCTCAATAAAAAGTTAAAAACAATCAATATCAAAACCATACAAGCAATAAAATAATCGGGATCGTAATTGAAAGAACATTTCAATCGTAACTGAAACTGTGCAATCATATTTAATTGTGCAATTAAAGTTTCCCAAGAATTTCACATCTCTTACGGCGGGGGTGGTGTCACCCAGTCGACTGAAGGCAAGGGGAGCAGAGAGGAAGCCATTGTCAGAATCAACATGGGTGGAATGATTTTCACCCTGATCAAACAGGTGATAGGTATCAGGAAGGTTGCAAAATAATGTGCTCCAGTATTAGCTACATTCATTTGTGATTCTTGACATGAGGTAAAGGTTCACACAACCTCTTCGATGTGACAAAAAATCTGACAGTCATTTTGGACCTACTCCAGCAGAGACATCCTTTGCTAAGAAGATTATAGTTATAATTTCAAATGGGTACAGTTTGGAGCATAACCATGCAACAGAATTAAAGTGGCTCAATAGACGTTCCCTATATCAGGAAATTCATTTCATACAGCGGGCCAAATGACATTCATGGCACTTGCTGAGGACCAGAATTGGTGCCAGTAAGCAGGTGAAGTTCAGAAATAAGCACTTTGTTCTCATAAAAGAACTCATTAATTGCAAATGACCGAAGAGAAAATATGCACATCTTGATCAAATTGCAAGATATATCCCAGTTATCATGTAGTGCCCTTCTAGCAGTGCCACTACTGCTGATGCATAACTTCGCAGTTCAATAACTGCAAAATGATGCCTCGGTAGAAGCGGCACTGTTGAAAGGGTGGCCCACATGATAACTGAGCTCTCCCAATGCCTCCCCCTTCTCACCAGCGTTCTAGCATGAAAGCCACGCTGCACACTAGCAGTGACTGGGTGACTTTAATGCAATTTGCCAACACTATCACCAGCACTCCCAAAGACGGTCAAGTGGGGTTATTTAGTTCTGAGTAAAAGACAAGCTGTGGTGGTGAAACACTTTCAAGAAATTAACAAGCCACCAAGCAAATTTTTATAGGACAGTCATTGGGAAAGCGATAAACTGACATCAAGCTAAAAGAACTCTATCCTATGGCTTCACAACTTCAGTCAATACCTTAGCTGTTCATTCAAGCCCAGATCCATTCCAAGGTGGAAAATTCACTGATAGCACCAAGAAAATTAAGATGCTTGTTAGATAGGCTGGCTCTGGATGGGCCAGGATACGTTCATACAATGATCCTACCCTGGATCTTGAATTTACTGACAGCCCAGTCCTTGTCGCGTCTCCCCAAGACTTATGCCCAGGTGGCATTGGAGAGGACCCCAAATGTGAAGGGCTCTCACACCAACACCTGGCATGTTTAGCAGAGTTACAGCTCGGTTGCACAGAGGAAACTGCCTTCCCAAGATAACAGCAAGGCTTCTTCTGCTTCAGCAAAGGAATGCACAACACACAGTCTTAGTGTAGATAAGAAATGTATTCAGCGTTGTCAGTTTCCAGGCAAAAGGTCTCATTCCATACAGATCAGTCAGGCATTTGCACAGCATACAGGATAAGTCAGTTGGCAACTTACACAGCAGATCGTTTCAGTTGAACCAGACAGCCTCCCCTCCTAATCGGTCTTACCCACAACTTTACACTGGGGATCTGTTCCCTTTTATACCAGTGTTGAGGCCTGCCAACCAATCAACACTTTCCATCAGGTGGCCATGAGCTCCGTGGTCTGATGCACGTCCACCTTAGGCACAGCTGTAGCTCATTAGTGATTATCCTGCACTCAGGTGCCTTGGCCTGGTGCCATGAGCTACTGCACACAGAGAAAAGCCTGGTTCGGCTTTACCAAACTCTCTGTCTGTCATGACAGTCCTAACCAACTTTCCAGCCCTGATATAGCCACAATGCAGCTACAAGTTAAGGGAACAAGCACTGCCCCATCTCCACTGTTGGCACAGCTGCATTTACAATGGAAAGTTGCATAGGATTGGGTTTTAAGCTTATCTGCTCATATGTCACCTTTCTAGAGCAGCATGACTTTCCAAACACCAAAGGCCCCTCACATTTCTCCTTCAATCAAGAGCATTCTGTGCCACACATGCTATATCATGCCTTGGCCTGCATTTCCCATGGTGACCTAATGGCTCTGGTACTACTGTACAGGGAATTGTGGCCTGATTGGCCCACCCCTGTGGTGCTTGACAGACATTTCTAGAAGAAAGTCTTGTGTAGGTTGCCACCCCTATGGTTCTCTAAAATATTGTGGCAAAATAAGATACTGGATACCGTGTCTTATAATAGATAATTTATTGGCCAGGTATGAATACCATACTTGGAATTTGATTTGGGCTAATGGCTACATACATACTAACACATAAACAATAAGCAATAAATACAACAGAAAATACAAGTAAAAACATTCAATTCAAATTAGAACACTGCCTCAATATTTACTCAAAAAACATCTCAGCATAATTATGAATTCAACAATTTAATGGCACAAGGAAAAAAAACTATTCTTGTGCCTAGATGTTTTAGTGTACAGAGTCTTATATCGGCGTCCAGAAGGAAGACGATCAAACAAATTGTGTCCAGGATGTAGAGGGTCAGCAGCAATACTCACTGCTCTCTTCTTAACCCGAGCAGGATATAAATCCTCCATAGAGGGCAGGCTGACTCCAATTTATAAATTTTTAAGTGTAAATTTTTATATGCTTAAAACAAACTTGGCAACAATGAGTTAAGGAGAGTTGTCAGTCAAAGGCGACAATGGTAGGGGGAAAGGGAATACACAAAACACATGGTACAGTTGTCCCCTACTGCTAACCATGTTTACTCAGAAGTCCACTGATTTCAAAGGACTTTAATTAAATCCTAATGTGCACATGTAGGATAATTTATAATTACTAATTAGGCAGGAACAAACTTTAGCCACCAGGGAAACTAACCCTTATAAGTTTGGCTGTAGTTTCCGTTTAGGTTCCTAGTATTTTTTAACTTTCCAAAAGCTCAATCCTGAGCCTGGCAGTGTCCAGCAGTGCCAAAATGGCAGCAGCTGGATCCACGCCCTGCTGGGATACCGCTGGGGGGCTCCTCAGGAAAGTGAGCATTTGCTTCCTTCCTCGGGGAAGACTGCAGTCAGCAGCAATGGTTCTTCCTGGCTCTGTTTTCATGTTTGAGTGGGCTCAGAGCCAAAGAGACCCATGTCAGGCTGCTGAGCTCCGGAGGGGGTCAGGATTCGGTGGCAGAAGCTGTTGCTGCAAAATTGCAGGCGCAAGTCCGAGCCTCCCACAGTGGCCCAAATTAGGACCTTGGATGTGGCCTAACAGCTGAATCTGGACTCCACCTCCCTCCCAGGGCCACCCTGCCCATTGGAACACCCTCCCCCGCCCCATTCCGCTCCCGCATCTGTGAGAACAAAGCCCTGGCTGTCTGTGGCCTGCTTCTACCTACAAGTCGCAACATCCTGAACTTTGTTCAGAATCAAATGGTATCTCAGTTGGGCCAGAATTAGGACATTGTGAGCCTACATAAGAGCAAGGGAGGGCATAATCCTCATCTGGGGTTAGGCCGACACCGTTAGGCCAGCAACGTTTGGCTTGCACAAGGGCCACCATAAAGTGCGTTGGACCACTCTCGGAGTCAAAGAAGCCAGCACACAGATGTGCACCATCCTCCCCGATCCCGAGAATGGTCCGAACACATTTTACGGTGGCCCTTGTGCTAGCCAAATGTTGCTGGCCCAATTGTGCCAGCCTAACTGCAGGTTAGGATTGCACCCTTATAGCAGTTTTATTGAAAATATGGACAGATGTTTAAATCAAGATTTGAAATCGACAGACTCACAATATTGGACTTAGATTCTGTCTATCTCAACTTTTTAGCATCAAATCTAAGGACAAACCAGTTTCATGGTTTCTTTTCATACACTTCAAAAACTCTCTCTCTCTCTCTCTCTCTCTCTCTCTCTCTCTCTCTCTCTCTCTCTCTCT
>JAJKFI010000016.1:433046-618591 GCA_029204185.1 Lerista edwardsae | reverse complement strand
TCTCTCTCTCTCTCTCTCTCTCTCTCTCTCTCTCTCTCTCTCTCTCTGTGTGTGTGTGTGTGTGTGTGTGTGTGTGTGTGAGAGAGAGAGAGAGAGAGAGAGGCAAAAGACAGTCTCTCAGCAGTTCATTAGGGTCACAATGCTGAAGTCCATGATATGAGGTTGGACTTCAAGCAACAAAAATGATTACTGGACTGGAGCCCCTCCTTTATAAAGAAAGACTGCAGCTTTGGGGGCTCTTCAGTCTAGAAAAAAGGCGCCTGAGGGGGGACATGATTGAGATGTACAAAATTATGCATGGGATGGATAGAGTGGGTAGAGATATGTTCTTTTCGCTCTCTCACAACACTAGAACCAGGGGACATCTGCTAAAACTGAGGGTTGGGAGTTAGAACGGATAAAAGGAAATACTTTTTCACCCAGTGGATAATTAATCTGTGGAATTCCTTGCCATAGGATGTGGTGATGGCATCTGGCCTAGGTGCCTTTAAAAAGGGATTGGACAAATTTCTGGAGGAAAAGTACATTGTGGGCTAAAGGCTATGATGGGTGGTGCAACCTGCTTACGTTAGTAGTAGGCTACTTCAGAATGCCAGTGCAAAGGGGTGGCAACAGGATGTAGGCATCTTGTTTCATGTGCTCCCTGAGGCATCTGGTGGGCTGCTGTGAGATACAGGAAGCTGGACTAGATGGGCTTTTGGCCTGATCCAGTAGGGCTCTTCTTATGTTCTTATAGGTTCTTCAAATGAATACCCTTCTTAATTTTCCCTCATTACAGTACAGGTATACATACTTTAGAAGAAGCATATCTTTGTACATTCAATTCCAACAGCTTTTAGGAAACCTGTAATTTCACATAAGAACTTCAGCATTTCAAGTCCGGAGAGTGGAAGGATGAAGGATAACCTCCATGTAATATGAAGCCATGTGTGCTTGGATTGGAGTGGAACTTTTTTAAAAACTCTCTAAATAGCTATCCAGATTAGAATTGCAGGAAGTTTGAAGCTTTGGCCCCGCAGTCTCGATCTAGATTCCCTCCCATTCCTTGTGGATGCTATTTGCCTGGGATGGACGCTCCCAATGTCCGTAATATGTCACTGACTTTTTAAACACGGGCTACTAAAGGTCCCCCAGAACTAAAATAAACTCTAGTAGCCACTAAATGCTGTTCAGTTTACCCCAGATATAAAAAATAGTGACATACTTTGAAGCAGCTAGAGTAAAACTGTACCGTTGCAGCACAACTGATTCTTTGAAAAGCAATCTAAATAAAACTATTTCATTCCTGTCCCTAAACATATTTTTTATTGAATACTACTTCTGACAAGACAAAATTCCTACATGAAAGTAATTTCAAAGTATATGGATGCCATATGAAGATGGTCACATAACAGTGCTATTGTTTGGGGATATGCTTGCTGGACTTTGCAGTGAACTTCTGATCTATGTAGGGAGATCTATGTAGGACTATTCTGTCTCATTTAGGAAATATTTTTAGCCTAGGTTAGATGAGAGAAAAAGCACAAAAGTGAGATAACTTCTAAATCAAACAATAAGGCAGTACCGTACTGCAGTGGATCATGGATAATATTTTCCTTTCTTCACCACTGGTCACTAGCAATGAATGCTAATTAATGTGTGATCAAGGCGATAGATCACTTTGCTCATGTGGACAATTAGTCCACATCATTGGGGCCCAATTCAGCTTTCTGCTGCTGATGCAGCCATGCCAATGGGGCATGCACTGCATCCTGTGCTGGTGGTGGGCAGTCATGGAGGTCTCCACAAGGAAATGTTTCTTTCCTAGCCTTGGGGGTGCATTGCAGCTGGATCAATGCAGGAAAGTTGGATGGGATTAGGCCCTAAATTGGCGTATTAAAATGCCTCCTCAGTTTTCATGGCACACAATCAAATTCATAATTGATAGGAATTGCCTGTAGATAGTTTTTTTTTGGGGGGGGAGGATATTCAGAGGCATCTGTTTGATAACTGAATATCTCCCATTCTGTTGGAAAGAGAAGGCTGGATTAGGCTAGAATCGTACAAGGTAATCTTGTTTTCAATCCTTCAGTTACTTACAAGTAGCTTTCACAGTGCTGTACTTTGTTAAAATAATGATCAAACAGGAACAGGGCTTGGCCCACCACTATAAGACAGAGAGGAAAAGAGAAACTACTCCAGAGAAGCAGATCTGTAGCACTGGGTGCATTAATATTTTCCAGTTTAAGATGGGCTTTATAGAACATAGTTAATAATCTGATAATGCATACACGATGGTGAGCTCTCACAATAAAATTTTCACCTTCACTTGGTTAATCTATAACTTTATCTGTCTGTGACTCTGAACCCAATTCAGATTTAAAAAAAACACACAGCTCAGTTCTAAGCATGGCTACTTCAAAGTAAGTTATATTGAATTTAATGTGACTTACTTCTAAGTAAGTGTGCATAGGATTACCGCTTTAGGGCTCAATCCTAACCAATTTTCCAGCATTGACATAGCTGTGCCAGTGGGGTATGTTCCGCATCCTGCAGTGGAATAGAAGTCACAGAGGTCTCCTCAAGGTAAGGGAATGTTTGAGCTGCATTGCCCTTACCCTAGTGCCAAAAAGTTGGTTAGGATTGTGTCCTTAAACATATATCATCCCTATTTTTATTTGAGGCAAAGAAACATTTCAAGCTACAGTTGTCTATACATAACAAATATAAAATACAGTACAGCAGTCATTAATGATACAGCCCTATATACGTTCATTTGGGAGTAAATCCCACTGAATTCAGCAGAAGTTACTTCTGGGTAGGCATGCATAGGATTGCACTGTATATCTGGGTTACTGGGCCATCTTTCCAAGTGGTTAATGTGATTCTACTGGCTTCCCACTTTAGCTTTACAGAAGCAAACATCAAGGATGGAGAAAATCATTCTGGAGTTTGGAGGGATGATTTAAGCGTTGAGAGAGGCTTTACTTTCTATAGTGTACAAAAATTTCTTTTATTTCCTGGGTCACCTCTGATTAAGCAGTTAATTTTTGCAGGTATTTGAAAGATCAAAACAATGGGATGACTACACAGTGATCCCTCTTTCAAATTGCTTTCTTGAAACTGAAGCTCAACTGTCTGTCATTCTGTCTCTTCTCTTTATGATCTTATCACTGCTTAATGCCAGTTTCATGCTAGGGTTATCAGTGTTGTTTTTGCTCCTATGTCTTAGCAGTTGACTGCTAAGATAGGTGAGACTTCCTGATATAATAGGTGAGACTTCCTGATATAATGTGTAGATACAGATACCTATTTAGCAACAGCCTGACCATAGAAATTTAAGGGATAGGACTAGGGTCAGCAATAGGATTGGGAATACCAGATAGCAGTGTTCTGGTAGCAGTGTTGACTATGACTGATCCATGGAGGTGGCACATGTTGTTATCATAAAAACCTTCCTTTGACCTCAGGAACATTCAAATCACCCACGTTTGGGTCACAACCCCTAGCTGGGAACCACTGCTGTATAGGAGCTGTATTACAACAAAGATTGGGAATGTGCAATTCTATTTTGCTGCTGTAAAAGAAAATTTTTGTTAATGGTTTTGAACTTTCTCACTGTCTTTCTAGGAGGACATCACATTGATGCCTTTGTCCCCCTTAGAAGATCATGAGGGTCTACTCCCAGTAAGTTGCATATCTTCTATTTTGAGATGAAACTATTTAAAGTTCACATTAATAATGCTATAGTTTTCTACAACAGCAAAATGGATACTCAGATCTGATATTCTTACAAAAAAACAGCATATAGAGGTATGTATTTTCTAGGTTGCATGCTTTATTTTCCAGCTAATGTAGGTCGGCCGTTATTGCTAACAATAGCCTCTCACATCTGCTTATGCCACAATTGCTTCTTTTTCTGTAGTAAAGTGTGAGTAGCTTTATGCAAATTCCTTAATTAGTCAATTTATATATTTTTGGTTCAACACCAGTAGAAGTGACAGGATTTGCCAGAGTTCAATCAGGAATCAGCATAATTTAATTTGCCATGTAGATTACTTGATTTGCATTCAGTTTTTCAGTATCATTTCCAAAAGGATTTCTTTCTCTCTTGCCTTTCTAAAAGCCCAAGGCACTGTATAGCATCTAAAAAGTTTACAAAGTTTAGAAACTACATACCAGGAACAGAGCAAATTAACTCAACCACCTGTCTAACTGGCTATACAGTATTTATAGCCTTTTGTAAACACCAGTACTCCTATAGTCCTCTTCTAGAAAATTGTTTTGTTGCCCTTGGCCAATAGCAGAAAAGGTTGACTCACATAATGTTAGCTTGTATAATGATGATATTCAGAAAAGCATGTGTTGAAGATTTTGACAAATACGGATTTATATATAGGAAGAGGCAACATATGGGGATTAGCTAATCCATCTTCACTTCCTGCCTATCCTATAGGCATACTGAGTTTATTTTTCACTTCCTGTAAGAAGTGGCTGGAGCTGGTTGTAAACCTGGCAGCTAATGAAGCTTGAAGGAAACAGCAAGATGCCTAAAGTTAAAGTAGGTGTGGGATTTGTTATACATGGATTGTCAGGCAAAGCTTTCATCCTAATTCTATATATGCCTACTTAGAAGTGAGGCTCACTGAATTTAACAGGCCTTACTCTCTAGAAATTGTCTAATATGATTGCACTTAGATTTTGAATATAATTATCGAGAAGAACCTGTTTAAATTGTAATATATTTTTGGGTAAACTAATATAGCATTATTGTGATAGAAGTTACCATTCTGCAAAACTATGTTTTTCTGCTGCTTTTTCTGTAGGAAGCTCAGATGGGGTTCCCATGCAGTCTCCCACCTATACAGTGGTCAGGCTGAGATGCTTAGTGTTAACAATATACAGTGTCGTCTCTACAGGGAGGGCAGAACTCTACGTTTTGCAAGAAGCCTCACCTTGCAGAGGAAATCACTCCTTTCCTGCACTGCTTTAGCCAATCCTCACAGGGAAAAGCAACACCTTGGCGTTGCTTACTGGCTACAGCAGCAAGGGAGAGGAGGGATTTACATGACAGGGTAAGGCTTCTTGCAACACTTAGAGCTTTGCCCTCCCTGTAGAAACGCCACTGACAATATAGTAACATCGTATGTTGTAAAAAACTCAGGGCTTTTTGTGTGTGTGCAGAAACCTAACCTGCGTGTGTGTGTGTGTTAAGAACATGAAATCTGAATATTTCAAAATGAACAATCACGTATATGTAAATATAGTAGTTACCAAATCTTTCCACTTCCACTTCCATAAAAGGAAATAGAATTCTTATGCATTAGTGGGAATTAATTTTTTTGGATTAAATAGTATAGGAAGTTGGGTGATAATAAGCTTTGCTGAAGTATTTGTGTTAGGCACTACCTATCTCAAATGGTAGATGGGCTTTTTGGAAATACAGTATGCTAATACTGTGAGCATCTCAGTACTCCCTCATATCTGGTAGTTTGAGGCTGCTGGAATACTGGCTAAACATCTTCTCAATGAGCTTTCTTAGATCAAATATGGGGTATAAGTTTGGTAAAATATGATTTCTTAAAATTGGTTCTGTGGTTGTAATCTCTTTAATGAGAAAATATGGCTTGAGAGAACGAGCTGGATTTGAGGGAAGAAGGATTGGCGAGAAACTGATACTGAGACAAATTATTCACTTTTTCATCTTTCAAAAATTTCTTGAAGCATTTATATCTTGCTTCTTCTGGTTCAAGGTGACTTAACAAGATCTAAAAGCAACTTGTAAACAGATACTGTATTCATCCAGTCCCAGAACTCAGCAGCCTTGTACAATGAGGAGACAAAATGTCCCCATTGTTTACCCTGTCTTCTGTGATTCCTTGTTAGGCCCCCAACATATTCTGATACCAAATTTAGTGGCCCCATACCAGGACCCGGCCCTGCTTGTTAAATGAATAGGAATGAAGTGAAGCCAGGGGGCGGGCTTAGCGGCGACATCATTATACTCAAAACATTGCTGATTCCAAGCATTTCAGATTGGTTTGCGCGTTTAGGACTTAATAGTTTACTCCTGAAGTAAAAACTTACCAAAATAACAACGTGTGATCGTGTAGAAACATCATTGGTAACCTAATTATGAGTTAATATGCAATTCCAAGGTTTAATTCCGCGTAATTATATTACTGAACACACCGGACGAAATGCCACTTGCTGTCTATTTAAACTCGGATTGCACTGTTTTGACAGACTCATTTTTTGAAATCTACACAACCAAAAATAAAGTGTGAACGGGAAGGAAAGAAAAAAAGGGGAAGGTGGGCAAAAATTAGATAAATATGTAGGAAAATTACATTAAAATCTCTCAATGTATAACACAAGTAGTTGTCAATATGAGAGTAATTCTTTTTTACTTCTAGGCTATTAAGATAAGGTGACCAACCGTCCTCCTTTAGGGAGGACAGTCCTCCTTTTGTAAGTTCTGTCCTCCCTCGAAAGGTGTCCTCCTACATGTCCTCCTTTTCAATATTTGAAGGCTAATCTGTAAATCTCTGTATTCAATCGATGCCGATCCGATCCGTTGCATGTGATGTGACGTATTTGTATTTGACATGACAATTCGTCAAGGCTCGGTGTAAAGAGCAAACAAGAAAAAGCTAGGCCCTGGCTTGACTTTATTTTGAAAGAATTGTAACACAAGCAGGATTGAGAGAGCTTATTTCATTGGTTGTTTGCAAAAGGTGTGAAGTTATAGCTGGGGTCAGGAATGCAAGCTATTCAGAAAGGTTACATGTAGCTAGTGCTGAAAACAGGAGATGGCCCCTTTACCCTGATAGGCTAATTGATTGAGCCTGAGGGGTGTGGCCGCACAACTACCATCAAGACCTTCCAAACTGCAAGACTCCTCCAGATCATCCTCCAAGAAGATCATCAGACCTGATAAAGCCCCGCCTCTCCTTCAAGCCCCGCCTCTCCTTCAAGCCCCGCCTATTTACGATATTTTTTTCTTCAATTTATTTGTGTCCTCCTTTTCATTGTAAAAAAGTTGGTCACCTTAATTAAGAGTATTTTTTTAAACTTCTACACTCACCCTCCCCCGCCCATAAAACAAATTCTGTTAACGTTCAGAAGTTCAAAAATATTACCGTAGAAAATGGAAGGCGGGGAAAAAAAGTGTAAACGGGAAGGGGGAAAAAAGGAGGGGGGAATTTTTTTTTTTTTTACCTTCTAGACCAGTGGTCTGGGAACAGGGGTAAATTACCCCAAATGGGGTAAAAATGAAATTCCTGGGGGTAATGGATGGTCACGCTGCCGAGACACAGCCGAGCATGCATATGAATCTATATGCATGCCTGGCTGTGTCCTGGTAGAGCGACTGTCCATTATCCCCGTTCTGGTTCCGTCGCTGGCTGGTTGGCTCCATTTCGTTTTGTTTGTTTTGCTCCGCCCACTTTCGCTGGCCAGCAAAACGCGCCCCAGACTGCTCTGCGCCTGCTCTGCTTTTCACACCACAGCAGTTTAGAGCACGTGGACGCAGCGAGGAGAGCGGCAGAGTGGCGGTGCATTGGACCTGAGCGGCAGCAGAGCAGGGCTGCAGTGAAGAGGCAAGCCAGGGACGGCCGGGCATCAGAGGTGAGGGAAGGCACATGTCTTTCCCCCACCCCCACCTCCATTGCCCTGCTGGGGGAACTGCGCACCCCTCGCTGTCCAGCGAGGGACGCGCAGTTCCTCCCGGCAGGACATTGGAGGTGAGGGAAGGTACGCGTCTTCCCCCCCTCCGTTGCCCTGCCGTGGGGAACTGCACACCCCTCACTCAGGCTTCTTGCAGAACACGCAGCCCCATCATTTCGATCGCTGCCCAAGGCCAGATGCGGCGCTTCTTTAACGTCCCGAAGTGTCCGTGTGTGATGGAAGATGTCTCCTAAGACTGGGATGCTGTTGCCAGGGGAGGGGCTGATTGGAACGGAGATTTTTTAAAAAATTGATCGCCTAAGAGTGCAAGTCTATGAATGTCTACTCAGAATTAAGTCCCATTATAGTAAATGGCACTTACTCCCGGGTAAGTATTAATAGGATTGCACCCCATCTTAATTAAAACTGCAGTCCAATGCACACACTGCCCCAGGAGTAAAGCACATTGAATTCAATCTGACTTACTTCTGAACAAACAGAAGTTGACAGATGCCGGCTGCCCACTGAACGTAAGGAGCGTGCAGGCTGGGGCAAACACAACTGGCTGCAGAGTAACAGTCTGAGCCGACACCAGACTGTCCTCCTCCCCCTCAACTTGTAGCCCGGTGCAAGGATCCTCTGATCCGGATTGGGGCTCAGCATGTCGTGGGGTGTGTGGGGCACATGCGCAGGACACCAAAGAGAGGCGCCAGGCAAGCATAGAGCGTGAGGCAAAGCGAGCTGCAGGAGACAAAATATAGGAACGCTTGAGGCGTTTCTGTGTTAGTACTATTTGTCTTCTCCAGAATGGAAAAGCAGATACTTTGCTGCTAAGTTGTATAGCCCCCTTTGTATTAGCACACATTAGGAATGGCCCTTGCCTTTTCCACAGCTATGTTTCTGTGAAGTGGGGAGGGGGGGTCAAACTAATCGGGCAACAGATGTATTTGTTTTGCTCCCATTCATCCCGTTAATATTTAAAGTGGAGAGGATCTTATTTTTTACATTAAGAGATGTTTGTATGAGGCGAGCTGAATCTCCTTACCTACATGCACACTCCTTGTGATATAAAAATGAGGTATTCCCTGTTTGACAAGTGCATGAAACAGATATCTGCATAAAAAATGGCTACTACTATCATTTTTTGGTTTGATCCAGAGTTGCAAACAAATCTTTTAAATTCTGAAATAAGTCTTTGGAGGCTGCCTCTTGATCTTACTTTCTGACCTTAAAAGTGTTTTTCTTTAATCCAGTATAATTGCTCTCAAACTTTTTATCACTGGGCCCAAAGGAAGTGATGTCATCAAGCAAGAATATTTTAACACCCCATATGACAAAATCAAATCTAACCAAGTAGGTTAGATATTTACAATAAGAGTAAGATTAAAAAATATTTAAAGAACTTTCTTAACTCTCCCAAACCCTTTACAACTTCATATTTACATAGCATTAATTAAGCTTATTAATTAATCAAATAAAAAGCAATAGGTTCCAATAAGTAATTTTTTTTCTTTTGTTCTGGCAGGGGGCGGGGGGGGTAACGTTGGCGTATCTAAATATATTTTGGGGTAAAAGGTAAAAAAGTTCCCTGACCCCTGTTCTAGACCATTAACAGTGGGTGTCAGAAAATGGTGAATAAGACTGCTAGGAACAACAAGGAATTACACAGCTTCAAAAAAAAGGCACTCACTGAACGGTTGTTTTATTGAACCTATGTAATGTGAATACATGAATCTTTCCGTGGAAATTAAGTCCCATTTTTCGTCCAGCGATTCGCACACCCGTATGCAGAACACGCAGGCATGATTAAAGACGTTGAGATTAACTTTTACACACGGGCAGGGAGATTTTGATTCGTGACTCCGCAGCGGCAATCCTTCTTTGCGGCAATGATCTGAGTTTATACCCATGGCTTCAAGAATGTGACGTCATGTTCCCTCCAGTCAATATATAACCTTCTTGCCCCATACCGATCAATAGGACATAGGATTTCTAACCTTTCAGGATCAGTCTGAAGTCTCCAGGAACTGGCATTGGTCTCGAGGTGACTGCTGAAAGCAATCCTGGAGATTTTAACAGAATATCCCTGATTTAATTATGCTGCTCCAGGGGGTGGGGAGAAATATCTCTGGGAATATTTTCAGTCAGAATTGGCAACAGTAACACACTAGTGCAGGATTTCTCAAGCGGGGTGGGTTGTGACCCAATGTCCTTCCCACCTGCCCTTGTATCCAAGTGACTCTAAATTAGAACCTTCTGGATGCAATTGGAGACCACACTAGGCCTCTGTAGGCCTCAGAAGGCTTCTAAAGCTTGAAAGTCACTTCCAAAGTACTTCCAGGTTTGTGAGAAATGACTTCTGGTTGCTTCTGGAGGCCTTCTGAAGCCTTGTGCCAGAGAAGGAGGTGGGTCATAGTGCCCTCTGTCACAGGTGGGGTGTGGCAGGGGGAGGTTTGAGAACCACTGCCCTAGAGAACAAGGCTGATAGGTGAACAAGGTTGAACAAACAAGATAGGAGGTTCTGCATGCTCCAGAAATTCCTCATCCTCTTTAAAAAGTAAAAACAAAGAGACACCTAACGCCACCATGGAGCAAAACCCTCCCACAGAAATGGAAAGTACTGTATTAGAAAATAACCAAAAGCTCTGCTACTTAGAAAACGGGTTGGCTTGGCCATTGAGAAGACAGTTGGTTACTGTTGAAAGTGACAGTTGGTCTGGAAAACTGCAGGTAATGTTATGGACTTTCTGAGAGAAAGAAGAGTTACTGAGGGAAACAACTATAATAAAGTGAAATAAGAGGCAGTAGGAATAGTGAAAATTAATTTAAGAAAAATTGTAAAGGAGTTGTTTAATGTGTCGACCACCTTTCCGCATGAAAAATCATAAAGAGCAGAATTAGAAAAAAGAATAAAGACCTTGTCTATCTGAGGAAAAGGAATAGAATAAAATGCTGGCAGTTTAAAAAAGCATTGATGATGTGTTCATGTTTAGAAAGCTACTATACAGGTTAAAGTTAGAAAAGAAAATGTAGGAACTTAGAGAATGAAGAATAGGAATGTGAGTGCAAAAATGGATATGATGTGAGCGGTATCAGAGTTTACATTGAAGAAAAGCTAGCAATTAAAGAAATTCATAGAATAAACTCAGGGAAAGAAAAAAATTGCTTAAAGGCCCAATCTTATCCAAATTTCCAGCACTGATGCAGCTGTGCCAATAGAATGCATGCTGTACCCTGCTTGGGGGGGGCAGTCACAGAGGCCTCCTTAAGAACATTTGTTCCCTTACCTTGGGGTTGCAGTGCAGCTGCATCAGCGCTCAAAAGTTGGATAGGATTGGGCCCTAAAAGGTGTACATAGACTTTTTTAAAATCAAAGATGGTAATGTGTAAAGTAAATCCAGTTACAAAGGGCAGGAATTATTTAGGACGTTTCAGTACCAGGCATTACTAATAGTTCAATAAAGATTGATATAAAGGTGTGTGGAAAAAGAAATGTGTGGGATACAGTAAATGTGAATGTTTCCAAAATACTGTAGCTTTAAAGAGTGTTGAAAATATATTGTCAAAGATACAAATCAGAGTAACAGGGTAGATAAGTCATACAATGTAGAGAAAGGAAAAGGAAGGAACATATGATTCTTCCTGACAGTGCTGAGTTGGATCATAGATCCATAAAACTTATTACAGGTAGAGGATCCCTTATCCGGACATCCGAAATCCAGACATCTTTGTCCAAAACTTTTAAGAAACTTTATATAGAAAGAAGGTCTTCTGCTCATTCCTACACACAGGCCGTAAGTTCTATGCTCTGTGTGTGTGCCTATATAGACATTGCTGAAAAATGTCAGTCAACAGACACCCAAATATGTCACAGTGAAAAGAACAAGAGGAAGTATTTTTCATTATATGTATGCAATTATTCCAAAATCCAGAAAAATCTGGACACCTTCCTGTCCCGAGCAGTTCAGATAAGGGATAATCAACCTATATTGTTCAGTCTGATTGGCAGCAGCTCCTCAGTGTTTTAGAGAGGAATCTTTTTTTGTCATTTCTGAAGATCCTGGGGAATGCCCCTAGGACCTTGTGCATACACAGCATGTGCTCTGCCTCTGTGTTATGGCCATGTCCAAAGAAGCATGGCCTTCATATGCCATTAAACAGCGATCAGAGAAATCTACAAGCAAACCAGGAAGTCATAAACAAAGTTTTTTTTTTCATAACCAGAAAAAGGTAGGAACATAGAGAGAAGCAGTGGGAAGGGGAAAAAATAGCTTTTCAGTTGATTTCAGTGTAAGATCTCATTCATTGATGTCTGCACAAAACAGAAAAATATTAAGATGTGTGGCCAAGATAAAACTGAGGCGGAAGAGGAAATTTCTAAAATAAGCTGAAGAAAAATCTTGTCATATAGACAGCAGTGGTAGCCATATAGAATCTCTGTACAATAGACAGAGTAACTGACAGCACAATCCTATGCATGTGTCCGATGGCCCAAGAAAGGATTGCTGCCTGAGGCTACAATCCTATGCACACTTACCTGGGAGTAAGCCCCATTGGCTATGATGGGACTTACTTCTGAATAGAAATACTTAGGATTGGGCTGCGAGACAGTTAAGTTTGCTTATATTTTAAAAAAAGCCAGAGAAAAGCAAAAAAAAAGAACATTCCAAGCATACCCATGTATGAACAGAATAGAAAAATGAGACGCATTGCAAGCGAAATAAGATTTATTAAGGGAATAATGCAGAAAAACAGAATTATGTGTTCATTCAGTAGAAAAAACACTCAAATGTAAAAAAGATGGCAGTGTCAGGTTTTATTAAGAGTATTATTGGAGCACACAATATGCGATTGTGTATTTTAAAAAATGTGAGAGCCAATGATGTATAATATTTCTCAAACTGTGGGTCGGGACCCACTTGGTGGGTCGAGACCTAATGTCAGGTGGGTCTCAGAAAGCTGGGAGTAGCCGTCTTGAAAGCTGCAAACCTTACTTTTGCTATATTCCTTTTGTGAGTGTCCACAGTTTGGATTTTCAAGTGAGGGTTTTTTAAATTTTGTTTTAAAGTTTTGTTTGTTTTAAATTTTGTTTTATGTAGTATTTTGTCCTAACCTTGCTTTCTGTCAGGGATGTTTCATGGTTGTGCAATTGCTGCAGTCCAAGAATGCCAGTTTGCATTCTAGTAGTGTCATTTGATTATGACACAATGATAGCACTTCCTGGTTGATTATTTCATTTCCACCCATGACATCACTTCTGGTGGGTCCCAACAGGAGTGCCATTCTAAAAAGTGGGTCCTGATACAAAAAGTTTGAGAACCTCTGATATAGAGGCAATTTGATGCTTAGGTTTGCTCAGATTTGCTCAGCCAAGCTTTACAGGCGTGATAAAAGTGGTGATTACATAATTCATTTTGTCACGTTGGAGAGTTCATAGTCTCTTCAGGAGAATGTCTTCATTTTATAAATCTTCAGGAGATTTATAAAATCTCTTAACAGAGATCTTTTATAGAGTACTGTATAGTCATTGTTATAACAGTACTTGCTCTTTTATTACACGAGTTCATTGTTAAAGAAAATAAGAGAGACCCGCAACAAAATGTTGCATTTCAATTCTCTCCTTGCACTTCCTTGTTCTGCTGATGGTATTTTTTCAACTGCCACTTCAACATTATGTGATTTCTGGAGACCACTATGCATGCTTAATCAGCATCAGGATGTGTTTTTAAATCTTAACCTTTCCTTTTAATTTATGTACTACTGTAACTTGACAGCCCCCTGAGCATGCAAAAACCATCACATTTTTTTTTAGAAAAGGGCTACTACTTTGATAGGCCACCTGAGTTCACTATTGATACATACAAAACTGATGATTCATGTGAGAAGAGAGGCCCTTAAGTGATATATCACTAATTGAGTCAATTGTTTTCCTTCATCAGATTCCAACCAAATGGGATTTTGTCCTAGTTTGTGATGATCACAAACTCTTCAGTGAGAAGGATAATAAGAAAAGGAAGTTTTTGGAAGAACTGCACAAGAAAGGCTTCATTACCAAGGTGAGGCTGATGTTTCCCCAAGCAGAGCTATCACTGGCTTCTTGGGGTTTTCCCTGGCTAGAGATCTGGCAGTAGACTGCTTAGAGCCAAACTACACAGGATGTGTTAGTCTGGCTTGGGGTTTTTCTTCTTATTATAGCATTGGGATATGGGGTTCAGCAACAGTGTGAAAGTCCCACAGCAGGCCTTAGCACTTTGCCCCAGCAGTGTGTTCCAGTCTGAATACTTTGCTCAGTCATACGCTAACTGGCTATCATGCCCTTTTCGCTTTCTCTCCTTGGTCATAGTGGTACAAGCTTATTGTAAAGTGCGTATCTTGTATAGAGAACCTTGTTTTATTATGGAGAGTTCATCATAAAGTGATTTCATCATATGCTAAAGTGATTTCATCATATGTAATGCGGCGTCCACTGTATTTATACAATTCCTTTCAATCCCATCAAAGGAATCACCAAGGTGGCCACCAAACAACTCAAAAATACATTAGAAAAACAATAAAATTAAATTAACCAATTGTAATTGAGTCAATAAAATCCTAGGAATGGTATCGTGAAGGCAGTCTCTTTCCCTTTCTATGCAAGTTGATTCTCTTTTATTCTCCCTATGCGATCTGATTTTGTAGATGATTAAGGACAAAAAGCTTTTTTATGGAGTCTATGCTCCAAATGGAATCTTCCGAAAATACCAGTGGCTTTTGAAGGATCCTGACAATGAATCGGATAGTCTGTGTTCACAACAGCAAGAGGAGGAGCAGTGTGTACCTGCCACCATGAGGTAAAAAAAAATTAACCTTGTCAAATTAACCTTGTCTCAAGTCCTTTTTACTCTACAAGCTTCAGCCACTGTGCCAGGCCATTCTTCATCGTTCCATGTAGCAAGTGCTTTCATGTGGTTTGTTATTCAAATAGAACAGCTCTTCACATCATTGAGGCAATTTTCTCCTCACAAATGTTCTGTAAATTTCAGGGGGAAAGAGGAAATTGCACTGGCATGGAGCAAATTGTCTATATGCCTATGTTGTCTGAAATCTTTTGGTTTGGGATGCACGTGGGGCCTGAGGATACTTGTAAGGCACTGTGAAACATCAAATGCCTCTGTACTGGTGTAGGATATTTTAAAACTGTTCAACTTCAATAAAATTTAAAAATAAGTGCAAAAGACTTATCTATAATGCTTTGCACTAACTGGATTCATGGAATCCAGTGTGTTGGATATCGCCTGCGTGGTTTCCTTTATTGCTCATAAGCAAAAGGAGTAGATTCAAATTTCCTGAAATTTCCTAAAAATATAGGGAAGAAAGCTGAGCTGCCCTTAATAGGGCTAAATCACTACAACTCTTCCCATGGCTGTGATCCTCCATGAGTTGTTGGTGCAGTGTGCTCACCCTGTGTAGCAGCAGTTATCATCCATTGCCTTCTTATCTGTCCTAGTTCAGTATCATGGTATCAATCATCTTCCTTGCATTGCATATGCAGCACAAGTTAGGGTTGTCTCTTTTAAAAAGTCAGAGGATCTGTACCTTTAACAGCTGCATTCCAGGCAAAAATCTTTTCCAGGCATGAATGAGGAAAACTGTACCTGTTGTTTTGTATCCACTGAAGAGGTGGCAACCTCAAGGCTGGAAGCCTGTCCTGTGTTTAATTGTGACATTGCTGCCATTTGATCCTTATGTGTTTTAGGCTACGTATTGTCAGCTTTATCCTGCAGAACACCAGGATTCCTACCAAAGGTAAGGCAAGATTTGTCTCTGTTTTATATAATGCTGTGCTGTCAACATATTGTTGCCTTCTAGTTTGTAGTATGCTTCAATTTCTGCATTCTACAACTTGTAGACTACAAGTACAGCAGTTGTAATCACAAATGCAATATACTACACAATCTTGGAGTTGCCCAATTCATGCTTTAGTTTTAAAATCTGGCTTTAGTTTAGTTTTAAAATTTTGTTTTAAAATTTGGGGCTTACCAAAGCCCCAAATGGCAAAACATATGTGTAGCATTGTGAATGTTACCTGTGATGGATTTTCTTAAAATAGGCAGATAAGTGAGCTGCTAATCATCAAGTGGTGATATTACACCAGAATTATATTTCTGGAGGGCTACATTTACAGCACACAACAATGTAAATTCCCTGAACCAGGTGGGAAAGACTGTAATCACAGTTGGATAGAGAGGAGAACCCGACCAACTGCTTGGAAAAGCAAACTATGGATAAAATATTGGTATGGAATAGCAGTAAAAGTAATTATATAAAAACATGGAAACTCAATGGAAAAAAAAATTTGTTCTGGCCCTAAGTACAGCTTTAGGGTAAAACTTCCAATGAATCTAACAAGCGATTGAGGAATAAAGGCACTTAAACAGGGCTGTCAAACTCATACAGCAGGCTGAATAGTATTTGTGGTACCTGCTGAGAGCTGGAAGTGATGGCACAGTAAGCAGGAAGTGACGTCATTAAGTAGGTGATGACCAGAAATAAGCACTTTGTGTGAGAGGGAAAAGAAATTCCTTTAATCTATCCACCCCCTGGGTAACTTTGTATGTCTCAATCATGTCCCCCCTCAAGCGCTTTCTTTCTAAAGAGCCCCAAACACTGTCACCTTTCCTCGTAACGAAGGTGCCCCAGCCCAGTAATCATTTTGGTTACTCTCTTCTGTACTTTTTCTAATTCCTCTGTGTCCTTTTTAAGACGTGACCAGAACTGTATGCAATACTACAGGTGCGGCCTTGCCATCGCTTTGTACAATGGCAATACAATATTAGCTGTTTCATTCTCAATCCCCTTTTTAATTATGCCTAGCATGGAAGTGGCCTTCTTCACCGCTGCTGCACACTGGGTTGACATTTTCATCAAGCTATCCACTAGCAATATGCATTACTTTGCACTTATTTACATTGAAATTCATCTGCCATTTTGCTGCCCATTCTCCCAGTTGGGAGACATTCTTCTGAAGCTCTTCACAGTCCCTTCTGGTTTTCTCCACTTGGAAAAGGTTATGCCATTTGTAAATGTGGCCACCTCACTGCTTATGCCTGTCCCTAGGTCATTTATGAACAAGTTAAAAAGCACTGGTCCCAGGATTGATCCTTGGGGCACACCGCTCTTCACCAATTTCCACTGTGAAAATTGCCCAACCTACTACTAATGTAAGGAGGTTGCACAATCCATTATGGCCTATAGCCCACGATGGACTTTTCTTCCAGAAATCTGTCCAATCCCCTCTTAAAGGCATCAAGACCAGATGCCATCACCACCTCCTGTGGCAAAGATTTCCACAGATTAATTACCCACTGGGTAAAAAAGTACTTCCTTTTATCTGTTTTAACTCTCCCAACCCTCAGTTTTAGCAGATGTCCCCTGGTTCTGGTGTTTTGAGAGAGGGAAAAGAATATCCCTTTATCAATTCTATCCCTTCCATGCATAATTTTGTATGTCTCAGTTATGTCCCCCTTCAGGCACCTTTTTTCTAGGCTGAAGAGCCCCAAACGCTGCAGTCTTTCTTCATAAGGGAGGTGCCCCAGATATCTATATTCCTAACTATAGAATTGCCCACTACAAGGAGACCACGTCCCCCCTCCCGCCGAGGAGCATCCTTAGTGCAACTGGATGTGGGCTCGTCACTGGAAGAAGGGGTCCCCCCTGGGGGATTGATTCCCTCTGTTCCAGGCAGACGTCCTCCAGCCCTGAGACTCCTTTCCCCAGCAGCTGAGGAGCTGCCCATCTGAGGGTGGGATGAAACCTGCAAGTCCCCGGAAGTCTCACCATGGACCCTCACTGCCTGCCTGCCTGCCTCTGCTTCTCCAGGTCCTCAACCAAGGCCTCTAGGGAGCAGACGCGTTCCGAGTCCCTGGAGCTCCTTGCACCAGGACACACCCACGACTTATGCCCCAGAGGCATATAGTCATACATGTGGCACTCTGTGCAAAACACTGGATAGCCCCCACTCACCTGCTGGCTGTCTGCCTCCATCTCTGTGTTTGTTTAGGAATGAGCTGCCCTGCTTTTCAGAGAAAGGGAGGGTCTGGGGCCCTGGCTTCCTTGCCCTGCTGCTTAATGCAGATGTATAACATGCTTGTTTACCAGGCATTTTGTTGCGGACGAGGCACTTCGTCGCAAGACAACACTCACTGCTGGTTTTTGGTGAAGAGAAATAACTGTCGTGAAAACTGCCTAGTGCGATATGATGTGGGCAGAGGGAGAAGAATTCTTCCTCTGTTTATAGGATGCAGCTTGATTCATTTGCATTGGCTATTCACAAATATTTCCTTTTCTCACATTTGTTTTTATTGGCCCACTTGGTTTTGGATTGTATGAATATCTGTGATTGAGGGGATGGGTTAATGGTGTGGATTTACTAGCTTTGCATCAAAGGGTTAGATGTGATGGTACTTTTGTTCCCTTCAAGTCTAATGCTGCTAAGGAAATTTGTATTTGCTTCTTCATGTTAGCTTAGCTTAACAAAGACTTTAATTCTTTCCAAATTCCAGTTTCAACTGAGAATGGTTTATAGGTTCAGAAGCATGTTGGAAGAACTGTGCCTTTTGTCTTTAACTTCTTGTTTCTACTCTGCTGTTAGAGAAGCTTCATGACCTGATAAAGCAGAAAGTCTTTGAAACAGCATTTCCTCTACATGAGGTGAGGCAATCTAAAGTGCATGCCAGGTTCTTGATAATTCTGTGGGTCCTATGCTTATGGACTCTGCTTATGGTCCAACTAGTATTCAAATTGTAGTATGCAAGGTATAACCTTACTTTGAACATCTACCTTGCAGAAGAAAAATGTTGTGTATTGCATAGTCTAGAGCAATGGTTTGCAGCCAGCGATTCTCTTGTCACCTGACATTGTGAAAAGCACTAGTCTAGAGACCGTTCTAGATGTAGTGCATGTTTGTCACTTTCAATGTACTGTACTGTTCAAATACTTTCAAGAGAGTAGGCTAACCTGCATGTCATCATGAGATCTATCTTAACTGGAACTGCTACTACCTTACTTTTTTTTAAGTGGATAGGTTAGGTACCTGAATATTCACAAAGAGCCAGATTTGAGGTGATGTAAAGCTGTGCGTATCTGTTATTACATACCAGTGATTTTCAGTCTGATGCTTTTCACTCATGTGCAAGAAATGAGACTTGCAGCTTGATCTATACATATTTACACAGGTACATTATGTTCAATTGGATATGTTTCCCAGTCAGTATATATGGGATTGCAGGCTTGGTGGGAACATGGGATGGGACACTTTTATTGTCAGATACAAATCAAAGTGCTTGTAGCTTAGAAAGCCAAATTCTGTAAGTTCTCTGTCAATAGTTGGCTGTGCTCTCTTTAATCTAACAATAAATTTAGGCCCAGTTTTATTTGGAACCATTCTAATGGCTTATTTCAGACAGTGCCAGCCATACTAAGTTTATCACCTCCAATTATAAAATAGTGTAGTGGCAGACGGAGAAAAGCAATATTAGTCGAGAACAAATAATGGCAATATGAAAACTGGGTCTGTGGGAAGAGAGAGAAATAATTTTGCTCCATGTTTCAGAGATCAGCCTCACTCATGGTGCATCTAATTCCTGCTACACCAAAAATTAAAGTCTTCAGCCTTTGCCAGGCTCCTGACCAGTACAAACTGTATGATAGATCCCCTGCTCTTTATGTGCTTGATAAACTACTAGATCACATGCCAGAAGCCAAATCTTAGTCTGTGGCATAATTTACACAGTAAATTTCCCTGTCAGTAGTGAACTGAGGAAATAAGAACACTGACTATATGGAGGGATAGGCAAGGGGAGAGAGACTGCACTTAGGGTAAGTGTCCCTGAAATATACTAGCTGGTGTTCAATGAAGAAGCATTACTTTGTAGATGGTTAGCTTCTCTGTTCAACATTTTTTTAAGTGCTTCCTTCTCTGGTCTGTAGAAATGAATGTATATCATTATAGAATGTATATCATGTCAGGAATTTTAACATATATAACCGTATTGCTCTATCCAGAGAGAAAATTTGGGAAGATTTCTGAAGCAACATTGGGCCCGATGGAGAGACATCTTCTATAGACAACCAATTGAAGAAATAAGGTACAAAGGATGCAAAAATTATTATGCTACCAATAATAGTGAATATATTTTAAACTGTAGAAACCTACAGAAAAATAATTTAACCATATTCATTTATGTACAGTAGGTCTTTAATTTTAATATGGGTATGAGAGGGAGAAAACAAGAGAACAAGTGAGCAAACAGAGCTGCTTTTTCATATTAAGTAATATGCTTAAATAATATTTAAGCCCCCTGCTTCTTTTTACTTTGAATATTTTTCCTAACTCTCAGATTTCAGTGTCAGTTCCACAGTTAAATCAGACATACATTATATGGGATTAAAAACATTTCCACTATATTTTCACTTTTTATCATTTTTGAGAAAATGCACTTTAAAGTTAGACTAGCAACATGGAGGACATAAAAACTCCTCCCATTAGCTCGTAGGATTATGATGTCATCATTCATTGAAATACATTTGGTATGAGTTTCCACATTTGTCTCAACCTTGTTTACTTAGTTCCCTGTGCCATGCAATCATGAAGAGTGACATATCCTGTGAATAGTTCAACATAGGTACTGAACAGGTAGCAGATGTTTCAAGTGGCAATGTTTGCTTTCAGCAACCAAGGCTCAGAAGATTTAAAACAAATTTTAGTTTATTCAAGATCAACTATTACTTCCTTTCAGGCCTCTAGGTCTGCAATAATCAATGTAATGTAGAAGGTACAGCCTGAATGAGTTTCCAGCAGATATGCAGAACAGGCCAAAGAAACCCCACTGTTCTATGTCTATATTGAAAGAGAAAGAAAAGCATATGAATGCCCTTTACTGTTCCAAATATCTTTTGTAAATATTACTAGCTTTTTGGTACCTGGCGTTGCCCGGGTAAGAAATGTCATTGGGACCATCACCAATCAGCTTAGCGATCCCAAAAAGTGTGGATTTCGACCATTTTCATGTGGGGCACCCTGCGTACCCCCACCCCTGGGGTCGACAGGGGGGTTGTGCCCCCACAGTGTTTGTCGCCAGGCCGTAACGTGTATGCGTGGTGAGTTTGGTGGCAATCGCTCTAGGTGTTCCAGCGGGTCAGTGTGGACATTTTGTTTTGCACCCCTTCTGGCCCCCCCATGCTGAGGGGGGTCGAACCGGGACTCAAACGGCATCGGGAGTGTTGCCGCTCATCCTGGCAACCCCAGAAACTACGGATTCGACGCCGATTTTGGCCGTTTTCAAGCGGAGCCCCCTGCGTACCCCCACCCCTGGGGGTGGTAGGGTGGCTGGCCCCTGCAGTGTTTGTCGCCAGGCCACAAGGAATGTGCATGCCGAGTTTGGTGTGCGTCGCTCCAGGTGTTCCAGCAGGGCATGGCGGACATTTTGTTTTGCACCCCTTCTCGCCACCCACGCCAAGGGGGGTCGAACCAGGACTCAAACGGCGTCGGGAGCGTCACCGCCCGTCCCGGCGACCCTGGAAACTACTGATTCAATGCCAATTACAGCTGTTTTTGACCGTTTTCATGCGGGCCCCCCTGTGTACCCCACCCCGGGGGCACTACAGGGGCCTGACCCCCGCAGTGTCTGTCGCCAGGCCGCAAGGCATGTGCGTGCCGGGTTTGGTGTGCGTCGCTCCATGCGTTCTAGCAGGGCATGGCGGACGTTTTGTTTTGCACCCCTTCTTGCCCCCCATGCCGAAGGGGGGCCAAACCCGGACTCCAACAGTGTCGGGAGTGTCACCACTCATCCCGGCGACCTCGGAAACTACAGATTTGATGCCGATTTCAGCCATTTTTGACAGTTTTCATGCGGGGACCCCCGCGTACCCCTACCCACGGGGGTGCTAGGGGGGTCTGACCCCCACAGTGTTTGTCGCCAGGCCGCAAGGTGTATGCGTGCCAAGTTTCGTGTCGATCGCTCTAGGCATTGTGGAGCCTATGCAGAACATACGTACAAACACACGTTCTCTTTTATTCTGATTGTTGAAACAGTCCTTTGGTATCACCAGGATGGGAACTTGGTATGCTGTGGTACAAAGTGCCTATCGGAGAGAAAAAGAAAAATTCCTCCATCAGTGTTCAGTTGTTACTTGGAATGACTCGTATATTCTTTCTCAAATAGCAGTGACTTGAAACCTCTGTGGGTACAGGTAATTTGTTGCCTTGAATGCTTCCTGAGGTGTTTGGTGGGCCACTGTGAGATATGGAAAGCTGGACTAGATGGACTCTTGGCCTGATCCAGTAAGCGCTCCTTATGATCACCTTAAAAGCCTGACAATATTTTGGGGCCTGGCAGATGAAAGCAGGCATATTAAAAATAGGGGTAAAAGTGTAATAAGTCATGCCAGATGCATTTCAACAGTTCCTGATTCCTGCAGGACTGAACAATGACATCATGATCCTGTCAGCTAAATGCTGTAATGTCTCAGAATTAATTTTTTTCAACCATTTTTAAATTTTCTGCATGAAAACTATGTAGTTAGAACAATCATTAGAAACTGAGAAACTCTTTATAGCACATTAAGGACTCAATCCTGAGCCCTTCAGTGTAGGTGGTACGAGTGTACTGCCTGTGCTGTTGTTGCAAGTGTGCTGTAAGGCACGTCCAAAGCAAGCGGTAAGGGCTTACCACTATCCTCTTGTGTCCGGAGGCGGCAACACAATGACAGTGAGTGGTTAATTTTACCGTTCCTGGGTGAGGTTAATGGTCACTGGCGAGTGGTAAGTTTTACTGTTCCTGGGCAGCAGGCGCGTATCTTACCTGTAGCACCCCATGGCACGAGCCACGGGGCGCGGGGCAGTGGTGGGGCGCCACTGCGGGCGGTCCGGGAGAGACCGCGTGGTTTCTGGCCCGCCCACGCCTCCCTTACGCTCTGAAATAGAGTGTTTCTGAGGTTTCCGCACGGGGGCGGGGCAACATGGGGGGGGCGCGTGTTCAGCCCCTGCCATGGGTCGTGGTCCTGGCCCGGACCGCCACTGCTGGGCAGGGTAGGGGATGGGACAGGCAGCAACCTTCACTACCTGTTCCAGACCTCTGGGTTGGATCATGTGGCCTTCAAGTCTGTGCTGTCTAAATAGGCAGGTCTCTGGGCTAATGTGAGGGAAGGAGACAAATGTCCCGTTCTCCCAAGTAGCCTCCAGTGACTATCTAGCTGCTACTGGATGCAGCGGTTTGGCTACTGCTGCACCTTCAGCAACCAGGCAGCTCAGGATTGGGCTGTAATTCTGCAAACGTTGGGTTCTAAAAATAGCCAACGAATTAGTGGCTTTGGAGGATGAGGCATCAACTGAGCAGCAGACATATGTGTCTTATCCAATGGAAGTTTTCTCCAAATCTCAAGCTGGCTGGTTTATATTGAGATAAATGTACTCTTTGAAGGTTTTGTGTTTGCCTTTCAGGAAGTATTTTGGGGAGAAAGTTGCCCTCTATTTTGCATGGTTAGGCTGGTACACTTGGCTCCTGTTCCCTGCTGCTCTGTCAGGCATTGTCCTTGTCCTCTATGGGGCTGTGAACTACAATTCTTGTTCGGTCAGGTAAGCATACTCGAAAAGAATATAAACTTTGTTCATGGAAACTGATTAGTTATATGCAAGGCACCTGTGTGTGCGAGCTTGCTTGAGCATTTATATATCTTTGCAAAGGAATGTATTATTCTGGGGAGTGTTAAGCATCTATAGAATGAAAGATAATGCTGTGTGGTTTTAGCCTATTTTGGTTTTGGCCAAATTGTGGCCTATCCAACATGCTGTGTTTCTGCATGGAACTCTCTAATGGTTCAAGTTTTGTATGCAAGCAGTTTTCCAGAGTGTTAACCGGTACAGTATATTAATCCTTGTGTTTCATTATGTAGAAAAGCAAATTATGGTAGAAAATCCATTTCATTATGGTAGAAAAGCAAGTTATGGTAGAAAATCCAGTCAATCAATCTGATCACAATTCCTGTAAATTTGATCGAACTTGACCAAGACATGTTATTACTTGTTATGACAACTTCTGCCATAATGTGGGCCTGGTACAAGTTCAAGACTGTGGCATCTTTGTCGTCGTTATTGCCCATTTGCATGGGAGGGTTGAGAGAGAAAATTGCAGTCAAGAACAACAAACTGGGCAATATGTGTTCATATTACAGATTGTGTCTGCCTCTGACTGAGCACAGGGGCAAGGTAGATTCAACTGGTTCTGGGGATGGCCCTGCCTTTGTCCTGTTGTTGAGTGGGATTGGTGATAGATTAGAAAACTATTTGCTCTGATTGTCCTTTCAGTGAGATAGAAAATATTGGCTCTAACTATTTTAAATAAAATAATCACTTTGTTATTTACTGCACTTCCTGGTTTAGCAAAGATATCTGTGCAGCCAACACCACCATCATGTGTCCACTTTGTGATCAGAAATGCCCATTTTGGGAACTTTCAGACACTTGCATGTATTCGAAGGTAAGAATGCATAATATGCTATATTGTGTGTTGTGTTTTAATGCTGTTAGCCACATTGAATGCCCCAAATATATGGGAGAAAGGCAGGATATAAATTCTTTAAATCAACAAAATATTAGTTGTACTTTGTGATTGCCCCCCTGTATGAGTGGGCCCATATGAGTCCATTTGAAGTCCCCTACATATGAGGAACGCCATCACTGCCGGCCCTTCTCCCTAGGAAAACAAAATATTCGCTGCTGATTATGGTCACTTGCTGGAGACTAAAAAGGCTCTCGATTAACCTGTACCAATATATCAGATGCATTTTCCCTCTGCTAACGTAGAGATTCTCTATACTTGGTTTTGAATGGCAACAATCTATTTTTGTCCTTTGTATACCTCTCATAATTGCACATATTTTCAAAGGAAAGTTATTTCAAATATTGCTCTATATCGAACTTCCAGTTGCTCATTTTTGTCATTTGAATTCCTCCTGCAACCATGATTCTCTTTTGAAATTGAATACTTTTTCTCCTTTACAATCTAGATCACCCGTTTGCTTGACAATGAAATGACTGTACTCTTTGCAATATTCATGGCGGTCTGGGGTAAGCTTCAACATGGGTTGATGTGCAGTTTGTTTGAGGATTGGTGAGAACCTCTTTTTCACATACAGGTTGGGCATCCCTAATCTGTAGTCTTTGAGACCCGACGTATTTTGGATTTAAGATTTTTCCATATTTTGGAATACTTGCATATACATAATGAAGGATCTTGGAGATGGGGCCCAATTATAAACGTGAAATTCATTCATGTTTCATATACACACATAGTCTGGAGGTAATCTTATACAATATTTACATAATTTTATGCATGATACAGTGGATGAAATTGGCTTGTGCCAGCGAGGGGGTGAGTCTGGCCTGGAAGTTGGCCAAATAATGACACTGCCTTTTATGCTGTACAATAGTTATGTTGCATACTTCCACTAAGTCTTAGTTGCTCTCCGTGAAGGCTGCTATAGAGAACGAATGTGCTATCTTATTCAAACTCCTATCATGGTTCAGTCTAGACTGGGGTTTATTTGCTATTGGTTCACAAATGTATACATGTTTAATGAAACCCTTGCAACTTGAATACAATAAATTTTTTAAAAAGTGACAATTCCCAGATCCTGTCCTGGATCATAATGAGGTGTGTTAGAAAACTGCACTGGTTGCAATGAACTATACATAAAGTTCAGTACAGGTCTGGCTGAATTGTATTTTTGTGTCTGAGAATTTTCATGCGTAAAAACCATGAAGAATGTAAAAAGTTGGACAATACAGTTTAGAACACTCAGCAATGGTTGCTACTGTATCTTATAGGTTCATGTAGGTTTTTCTAGATCAGCTCATCATGATTATGACCCTGTATGATGGTTTTGTATGCTTGGATCAATTTCTTTTTGGAATGAGTGATGTCATTTCAAGCTCTCGCATCTGTGTGATGCAGAATGAGTGCCTGATCCTAGAGTCCATAACACCAATGGTACGTGTATACTGCCAAGCTAAAAGTATCACAAGTATCCCATAAAGCACTTCGCAGAAGCCAGAGAAGAGGGAGTGCTAGTGCCAGTGAGTGCCTGGCCTCAGTGCTAAATGGATGGGCAGCTGGCACTCCAGCAGCACTGGCTACTGGTATTAATTTGAGGAGGGGAGGATTCGGCCTGTGTGGGGGTGAAACCCGGCAGTGGCTTTCACCGCCAGATCCAGCCCCCTGCCTCGGGCGCGGCAGCTTGACACGGGACCGCTAGAGTTTCTGCTGGCAAAATGGCTGGCAGAAACTTGAGTCCCATTACAGAGGGTGGGGGTTTCCCCTTCCCACAAGGATACCACACCGGCTGCTGAAGATCCTGTCAGATGCAGTGTTATCCATTGTGCTACCACTTCTCCTATGGGGGTCAGACAGCTTAAGATTGGACCATGACTCTATGCACTAATAAGATGCATGTTCTGTGTGGACAATACAAAATGCCTGGGTGGAGAATCCCTGAACAGAATGACTTTCTAGACCTCTCTACATCTATAGCTATATATTATGTTTTGTCTTTCCATTTATAGCCACTGTATTCTTGGAGCTATGGAAGAGACGGAGAGCTGATGTGGTCAGTGGCTGGAAACTTTATTGGTGGGATGAGGAAGAGGTAAGTTTATCTTCTGGTGCACCTGCCATTTTTATTTTTTTGTATTTCATATACTATCATGTCTGAATAGGAAGATATTCAGGTCTGAATTCAGACCTACTCTTGGTCTGAATAGGAGGACATTTGCTAGTGAATCTTTAGTTCAGCCTTGTACCTTAGTAAAATGTAATAAGGATCTGTTGCTGTAACTGCACGTCTATTTCTAGGAGGAGCTGGCCATGGAGATAATCAGTAACGAAGACCATCCACCACGGCAGTACCAACATTCTTATTTCCGCAGCACTGTCGTGCTTGTCTTAGCTCTCCTTATGGTATGTGGTTGGATTTGGAGGGTTTTTTGTATGTGTGCCCTTCTCATATGCATTTTAAAATATCCCTGGAATAAGACTGGAAAAGGCACTTGGAAGAAAGAAGATATTTAAGAGAATTTTTTGAACACTTTGTCATGCCTCTGTAGAATAACTCAGCAGAGTATCACAGTTGATCTTTCCTTGTCTTCCACAAGATCTAGCTGTAAGGATTTGACATACACATCCAGAACAGGGAGAATGCCACACATAGTACCTGGTTAGAAGGATGCCGAGTGCCCGTGTTCATGAAAGGGTCCCCACTCTATCTGGCTGTCCTGGGAGATCTGCTGCTGGCACTGCTCTACCCCTTCACTCAGGCAATAGAGGGAGGAGCAACAGCAAATTGTCCTCTTTTCCCAACCAGTGACATTTACTACATGCCGTGTGCCCTGACGCTGCATCAAGGCAGATTGCAGTGGTGTGGTAGTGGGAAGTGGGGGAAAGGTTCACCCTGGGTACCAACCATGAGAGGGTGCTAAGGGGCTGCCAGCATTGCTCCTGCCTCTGCTATGCCAACCTGAGACATGCTGCAGCCCAGCTGGCACTCATATGTGGCCCGCTTATGGCTAACTAGCTACACTCTTTGGAACAAGTGCTTTGTCCATCACCACCACGATACCACCCACCCCTTCTCTGGCACACCTGGCTGAGCTAAACCATTAGAGGTTACCACTTAACCACTCCCTCTTTTCTCCCTATAAAGATACGCTCTTAGCAAAACCTTTACATGGCATACCCTGATGAGGGTGACTTCTTGAGTCTCATAGATGATACTATTGATGGATGGATGGATGGATGGATGGATGGATGGATGGATGGATGGATGATTGCAAATGAAAAGGAATGGAGGAAGGAAATTGCACACTTGCTATCTTATGGGCCAGGGTTAGTGGGCTGAATCTGGCGTTTGCCCAAATTACTCCCCCTCCCTAGGGGGCAGCTCATACCATTCCGCTGGTCAGTCGCTGCAGTCTTCACCTGATCTGGGCATTGGGACACTCTGGGCAGTTGTGTCTATGGTGACATCCTAGGGCAAAGCCTGCTGTGATGTTGTGCCATAGATCGTCATCATCAAACAGTATTTACATACTGCTTTTCAACACAAAGTTCACAAAGTGGTTTACAGGCAAATAATAATAGTTAAATGATTTATTTTAGATGTGAATGCCCAGAATGTCCCTATGCTGAGATTGAGTGAAGAATGCACAACAGAGCAGCAGAATGGTATGTGCTGCTCATATCAGGACGGGGAGGGTTTTTTGTTGCACAATGGTCTTCAGTTTAGACCCCTGTTAATAGGCTGTCAAAGCTGTCAATCCTTCTTACTCCAATATTCTTCTGTTCCCTTCAGCCTCCCAACTGCCACTGAAGTTTGTTAGCTGAAAAAACTGCAGCCATGGCCCATGAAAAAACCATACCTCCTGCAACTGCCAATGGAAGCTTCCAAGGATCAAATAGTAGCTGTGGTAGTCCAGATGTGGATTAGGACTATATCAGGGACAAAGAGTTTAAGCATTTTTCTTCCAGCTGCAGTTCTACTCTAGATCAGGCTTCTGCATTGCTGCTCTTTAGCACTGAGAAACTAAGCACATCATCCCTAAGCACATTATTAACATAATGTATAATGTGGCCCTTGGAGTATATCACAGCATCACTTTGATTAGAGCTCAGAGTGATTGAACTGGTTTCAATCACTTTCGTTGTACTTCATGTTGGGGGAACATACTATCTGAACATACCAATACCACAGGAAAAGAGTGTGTGAATAAACAAGGAGGGCTAAGATCCAGATCATTCTTTCAGGAAGCCGCTTCTTTCCTTCACTGCGCAGACAGTTCATGACTGTGCCACCAGGATTTGGATGAGGGGACTCAAGTCCAAAGGGCAGGAGGTTTATCTTTCTGCTGGTAGACCATGATCGTGTCCCTGATTTTGTACTGCACTCTAAGCACAAGATCAGGTACAATCCTCGCAGCGCTTCCTAGCTTTAAGTTTGGAGCTGGAGAAGAGGGCTAGGTGGTTGCACTGCCTGCCTCCAGTGCAACTTTGGATGGTTTTTACCATGTTCCCAGCTCCAAGGTTGGGAGGAATGTTCACATTTATCATAAGGACAAGAATGGGTTAGAACACTTGTGACTAGAATTGGGCCTATCCTGCCCCCTAATTTGTTGGGGAAGGTGCAGCAGTTAGAGTGGAATAAGTCCAATATGTTCGTAGTGTAGTTGTGCTTCATACCTTTGCAGTGAAGATGTTCTTGTGCTTGCCATCCATTTTCCCTCTGGATTCCTTAACAGTACATTGGTACTAACAGCTATTGGTACATTCTTGCCTTGTAGATCTGTGTGCTGATTGGCATTGCCCATGCACTTGTCGTCTATCGGGTCATCGTGACAGTCATCTTTACTAAGTCCAAGTCGCAATTTTTCGAAGAACGAGCCAACACTATGGCAGTCCTCACAGGGGCTATATTGCACTACATGACCATTCTCATTATGAGCAAGGTATGCAGCATGTAATGTATTTTTGAGCTGGCTGTCTTGCAGTTGATCTTTGTTCTCCATCTTATTATTTGTTTGCATGTTTCTGTTGCAGGTGAATAAACATGTAGCGCTATTCCTCTGTGATTTAGGTAAGAAAAACATCATGCTATGAACACCAATACTTCTACATGAAATGCATTTAGATTAAGTAGCAGTAGATAGAGGTTTTTTTTTTTTTTTTGGTGATAACGAAATAAAAACACATAGCACTACTTTCTGTACTTCTCATTTTTTTCAAAAAATAAAATAAAACCAAAAAATCACACCTCTAATTATAGGGGATGAATGACAGTGACAGTGTTGCTTGTGGACCTGTTTCAAAATCATGAAGATAGTTGGCTTGTTCAGAGCAGAATAAGGCATACATAAAAACAAAGGGAAGATGGTGGGTGCCATGATTCATGGGTATCTGTGCTCTTATTTCCAGAGAAGCCAAGGACACTTTCTGATCGTGAGAACAACTTCACAGTCAAATACTTCACCTTCCAGTTCTTCACCCACTTCTCTTCCCTGATCTACGTTGCCTTCTTCTTAGGGAGGTAAACAGCAAGGATTAAAGTAGGGAGAGTTCAGTATTGCTTACTGCTCACTGTGTTAGATCTGGAAGGCCTGGGTTTTAAGTTATGTCTCCACAACTTGCTCTCTGCTTCTAGTACTTCTTCTCATCATCCCTCTCATGGGTGGTTGTGAAGGCACATGTACAAATTGTACAGCTCTTTAAAGTTAGTTAAATGCTATATAAATGATTGGAAGTAACAGAGATTCAGTGTTGCTTGTTGAAAGGCATACAGTTGCAGTTTGTTCGGCAAAGCTGTTTTCCATAGTGCATCTTTGACAAAACTGTATTCTGAAAAATATCCTGTATTTTATATACAGGATATTATTAAAATATCCTGTTATGTACAGAATACTGTATCCTGTATTCTGAAAGCATGAGGTAATGGGGTTCTGTTTCACCTTGCTTTTTTTTGTTTTCTCTGTTTGAACTGCTGCTTTTTAACCTGATTGCTTCTCTTTACTTGTTGTAACTGTTATTTACCAGACTGTGTTTATTGAAAGAATAGGTCTGATAATCTCAAAATTTATTTCATGTTAGGATTAATGGTCGTCCAGGGAACTATGTACGTGTTTCTGGCAGGTGGAGATTAGAAGAAGTAAGTTAACTTTCTTTCTTTGCCCCCATTTGTTGATTAACGTTCTGTTTCTTAAAGCCCATCATTACTTTTTCTCAATTTGCATTCTGAAATTCTTGTAAAAATAAAACCAAACACTGTGTATTATTTTCCACATTTCATTACTACCGTTCCTCCAAGGAGCTCAGGGTGGTTTTCATGGCTCTTCCTGTAGAGGAAGGAGATGTGAGCAATGGCATTGGAGACCACAGCCAACACACATGGCAAAGATAATGTTCCCACCAGGCAAGACTGAACCCTCTCAGAAGGAACTGATAAAAGATCTGGCAGAGGAGCAAGCCAAAAAACCACAGTCCCTGATTTCAATAGTTGCCTTCCCCAGTAGCCTCCCTACCAGAGCGGGGGGCGGGGGCAGGGAACACTAAGTTTTGCAAGTTGCCTTACCTTGCCATGTGAATTGCTCATATCCTTTGCCATCATAGCCAGTAAGCAACACTGAGGAGTTTCTTTCCCTGTGAGGGCTGGCTACAATGGCGAGGGAAAAGAGCAATTTGCATGCCAAGGTAAAGCACCTTGCAAAACTTTGTGCCCCTCCCCCCCAGAGACACTACTGGCCTTCCCTTCACCCATTATAGACGATGACAAACTTTATCCCTGGTTCTAGCACTGGATCTGCAAAGTGGTTGAGAGGAACATGAGCCTTGTAGATGCTCCTGCCTCTATTGCTCATGTCTTGCAGGTGAAGTCCAGATAGCTTTCTTGCCTAGACCTGAAAAAGTTTTAATCTGGAAAGACAAAGCTACTGCAAAAGGGCACATGAATTGGCAGACGGGCATATGTTGGGAGACCAACCTTCTCTTTAGTTGGGATGAAGTCCATTGTAGCAGAACATGTCAGGGAAATACTTCATACACAGGCGAACTGGCTGAATTGGCAAGATCTGGGCCAGGCAGAGTGGTGCCTCAAAGCTTAATGTGTTCAGAACTTTGGGCATCTCCAGGTAGACCTCTTTGAGTTACCAAGCAGGCATTTCATGCATACATACAATCAGTGGTGTCATTCATAAACAAGGTGCCGGAACGCTGGGCGGGACTTATGCTCTGATTGGCTGCCCGTCCGTAGCGTTTTGCCGGTGCCCTGGGCTTCGAGGGGGTGCCAGCTCGCCGCAGAAGCCGTGGGGGCACGCGTCGGGTGCCTAGGAGAGCAGCAGTGGGGCGCGACAACCAGGGGCTCCCCGCGCAGCGGGCGGGCACCTGAATGCCATGGGCGGGCTGTCAATCAAACGTAAGTCCCGTCCAGCGTTCCGTCTCCGCGGGAGTAGATAACACCACTGCATACAATGCATACAGAACTCATACCTCTCTCTGGCCCAGAGATGTGTTATAAGCCCTTGCTTTCATAACTCTCTTGCTGAGAATAATCAAGAAAATAAGAGTTGAAGCAGCAGAAGTCAGGGTACTTCTCTGAAAAAGAAGAACTTGGTCCTCGGATCTAGTGTAACCATCACAAGCTCCTTCATACCTGCTCTCAGGAACCTACTAATCAGGGGACATTCTTGCATCTAGACCCAGTGTGATTGAGTCTACTGCCTGGAGGTTGAGCAGATATTCCTGAGCATCTTGGGTGATAATCCCTAGGTTATGGACACCATCCTAAGGAGAGTGGAAACTGAAGAGAGTATCTACCAGGAGAATTTACCAATCTACCTGACAAGTCTTCATCAAGTGATGTAGTTAAAAATGGCATTTACCAACATTGGCTATGCTGGCCTCATAATTGGATATATTTGATTAGTTTGTCTCTAACTAGATGGTGACTCCCCACACCAGCAGAGACAGGAATTTTATGTAAGTTCTGCCTCCAAAGGCTGATAAATTATCCTCCTCTTTTTGGAATAAACCCTAGTTTCTGAGAAGGAATACTCCACTAAATTCTCATATTGCTCATTGAATTACAAAGATGTACTGTACAAAGATGCAGGTGTTTTCTGGCTATTTACTTTTCACATTGTTCAGAATGCAACTAGCAAAATGTGTCAGTGGAAGGATCCTTGAGATACAAATGATCTCTTTCTCTTTTTCCAGTGTCACCCTAGTGGGTGCCTCATAGATCTTTGCATCCAATTGGCTGTAATCATGACGTTAAAGCAAACCCTCAACAACTTTGTGGAGTACATAATTCCGTAAGTCAACATAATTTGTGTGACATTATCTTTGTGATAGGACAGTGGTTCCCAAACTGTGGATCGGATCCACCAATGGGTCGCGAGCCAATTTATGGTGGGTTGCAAAGCACCTAGAACAGTCATGTTGAAAATATGGGAAGATGGGATGCTGGAAAGGGGAAGAACTGTGTGGTTGTTTTGCTTGTGTCAAGATTGTAAATAGGCCTTTTTTCTTTCTGATTAACTTTGCTATTGAAAAATGGCTGAGTAATAACGCAGTTGATGGCTGCATTCTCAGGAAAGCAGGAGGCTCTGATGTCACAATGTCAGCACTTCCAGCCATGCCATCCCGTCTGGTGGGTCCTGGACAGATTATCATTCTAAAAAGTGGGTCCCAGAGCTAAAAAGTTTGAGAACCTCTGATAGGATATACACCCTCTTCTCTGGGCATAATGAACTACCACAACTAAAGACATTGTGTAAGGTGGCTTTGTAACATTTCCTTTAGGGGAAAACACTTGTTGAATTGTGTTTCATTCTTGGAAGATGAGATTATTGCATTTGAGTCCAGGCACAATTTTGTTTCTTCAGATTAGACTGGATAATGGCTTGGAATATGGTTGAGCATTCTTTCTCCTGCTCATTTGCAAATAATTTGCTTTTGTCAATTAAATTTAAGATACAATGTGCACTTACATTCTGATTGTGGCATGTGCTAGTCAAGTTTCAAATGTGGGGCAATTTATGGGAGGTATGGATACTGCCTTGGAGTGGTGAGTTAAGATTTACCATACCTTTGGTACAAATTTACTCAGAAGTAAGCCCACTGTGTCTAGGGTAAGAGCTTGAAGGCCCAAACCTATCCAACTTTCTGAAGCTGATGCAACCCCAAGGTAAGGAAACAAGCCATTGTGAACAAGCAGTTCACAGGTGTGATAGTTTGAAGCATGTCTTGTCTTGCTTAAATTAAATTAATTTAATTTAAATTATCTTGCTTGTCTTGCTTAAATTGTCTTGCTTAAATTTTCCCCCATAGTTGGGTCAACTACAAATGCAAACAGATGCCTATAAACCCTAAAAGCAATGGTAGAGTTCATATGGAGGAGAGTGCCCAGGACCCATGCAAAGAGGAATGGTTATGGAACTACCAGCTTTGTGAAGTCAATATCTTCAGTTTGTTTGATGAGTTCATGGAGATGAGTAAGTGAAGCTAAGGGGGAAAGCTTGTGGGGGTTAAATTACAAGTATAAATAGGAACACAATTCAGTATTCTGTCTTTAGCACTCTCATTGTTCTTAATTAAGTGGCTGTTATGTGGTCACCTAAGACCAGATAATTTTATAGAACTGAAAAGAGGATAAGGGCCATTGTTGCCTATGGTCTGCATGCTCATTTCCCTTTGTTTTGCTGTTGTCTCTGGTCAAACAGGTTTTTTAAAAAAAAAGAACAGCAGAAATCTATAGGCAGATATCAAAGCAGAATGCATGAGCACACTGCAGGTACAGATGCACTTGCAACTCTCAGGAAAAAAAAACCTGGTCTGGCTCCAGCTCTAGATTGCACTGAAAATATTGGCTATCAGGCCCATACATACTCTGAGCAATTAAATAGCCACTCCTGTTCTTCATATACAGATTTTGTTCCAACTTATATGAATTGTTATCTGTCATGTTTTACCTGTTGATTTAAGCAGGTTTGTTTTAGCCAAATAAATAAAAATATTTATTTATAAATAAAAAATATAAACAAGAATAGATGTTTTGTTAGCCATTTTGAAGCTCTTTGTGAGAATTAGAGTTGTGGTTACTAAAATTTCACTTACAATTAATTTTCTAGTGAGGCTAATCAATTTGAATTGTCACAATTCCTCTTTTGTTGCTTATTAAGACTATAAACAGTAGACTTTTTAGACTGGTGTCAAACGAACTGCCCACAGGCTGTATCCAGCCAACTGGCCTACATGATCATTGAATTTTCCCAGTGTGGCCAACAGCAGCTCTTAGTTTCTGGGGGGTAGGTAGGTAGGGATAGGTAGGTAGGAGTAGGTAAGTTTCCTACCCCTAGACACTGCTAGTAACTGTACTCGGCCATTCACCCCCACAACAACATAGGCATTGCTATGTGTTTTCGAAACTACTTTTTTCAGCCTTGCTAGCAACATGTTTGCTGAATATCTAAAAGCTGAGATTCTCAGGATGCTGATTTCTGTGCCAAATGCTAATTTCTGCATTTGTGCTGTGCAGTCCCAGAATTGTGGAATACATGCAATAGTGAGAATGGCTGCTGCCTTTGCCTTCTTCCTTGATGTTAAAATCCTACATTTGGAAGAAATCTAACTTTTGAGACTGGAGTGCCTATAAACGTTTGTGGTAATAGCTAATGATATTTCCCTTGGCCTTAGGTTTGCACCACTGTACATTATGACATGCAAGCTATTGAACTACAGCATATGTGAACCCTCTAAGCCTGCCAATATAATAACTACTAAAACTCTGCCCTAAGTTTGGTGCCATTTTTCATCACGTTCTTGTTTTAAATCCTCAGTGATCCAGTACAGTTTCACCACTATTTTTGTGGCCGCTTTCCCTCTTGCTCCATTACTGGCCTTTATAAACAACCTCATTGAGATTCGCCTAGATGCTATCAAAATGGTGAGATTGCAGAGACGCATGGTACCTGGGAAAGCCAAGGATATTGGTAAGTTGAGGACCAAGGAGAGAAGTTTCTAGATCATATAGGAGAGGCTACCATTTTACCTTAAGATTATTTTACCTTAAGATTGGTACAGGTAGATGATCCCTTATCCAGACATCTGAAATCCAGACATTTTTTGTCTTAAACTTTTTAAAAACTTTCTATAGTGTGAACATTAGAAGGTCTTGTGCTCCTTTCCACTTATAGGCTGTAAATTCTATTCTCTGCTCTGTGGTGTGTGCCAATGTTGAAAAATGTCAGAGGCCAACAGACATCCAGATGGGTAACAGTGAAAAGAGCAAGAGTAAGCATTTCTCATTATATTTATGTAGTTATTCCAAAATCCAGACAAATCTGAAATCCAGACCACTTCCCATCTCAAACAGACTGGATAAAGGATACTGTACCTGTACTACTTAACTCTATATGAAGAATTAGTTTGCTCAGGCAAGGGGCTGATTGAAGAGATGGCTCAATAAAAAGAAAATAGTTCAGACATGTCTCATGGGCACTGGGAAGGAAGTGGAAGCAATTGAATCCCCTGTATTCAATAAACGAATTGCATTTATTGGTTGCCTATCACTTCAGTTTATGCTTGGACCCCAGATAATGTAGTGAGAAAAGGGCATAAGATTTCAGAACCCTTTACTGGGTCAGCATGGCTTGCATGAAATCCCTTGGAAAAAACCTTTCCCTCAGTTTCTATTGGACAACTTAAAGGGAAGTTCTGCAATTGAATGACTCTAGAAATAAGTGAAATGCCAGGGGGAGCCAAGGAGGAGAGCACTATGCAAGGCTTGAATCAATAGCCTTAGTGTCTAGGTTTAGTGAACCATGAGCTTCATATGATAATGCCTCCAAGCACTTTCCACATGCAGAAAACACATTGGGGGGTTCAGCATATTTATAGGATTTTTATACTGCTTTCCTAAAACTCTCCTGTGGTTTACAAAAAAATAACTAAAAATGTATTAAAGTTTAAAACAATTAAAATAATATAAAAATAAAAATGGCAACAATAAAAGGGCAGGTCAGCATAAAATAGTATAAGTAGCACAAAAGTTAAAAGTTAAGGGATCCCTAGGAAGTACCTCCCTCCCAAAAGCCAAGCAAAACAAATGGCCAGCCGGGAACCAACTACCAAAGAAGCTGCCCTCAGGTTTTTCGGCAGCTGTTCTAGAGGCATGATACCATGGCCAAGAAGGCCACAATCCTTGCCACCATTCCCCTGGCTTCAGATAGTGGCAGGATTCTAAAAAGAGCCCTCTGATGACCGTAGGGGACATGAAAGAATATATTGGGGAAGATGGTCCTTGAGGTATCCTGGTTCTATGCCACATAGGGCTTTATAGGTCATCACCAACACCTTGAATTGGGCTCAAAAGGAATGGGTAGCCAGTTTAGCCAGAGCAATGGCATCGCAGATTCTGCATGGCGAGCCCCAATGACCGAGCGAGCCACTGCATTCTGCACTAACTGAAACTTCCAAACCATCTTCAGGTGTAGCCCCACGTGTGCATTAGAGTAGTCTGAGATATTACTAAGGCATGGACCACCATTGCCAGATCTGACAATTGAAACTGGGTCTCTCTCTCTCTCTCTCTCTCATATATCTGAGCTTTGACTGCTTCCAGACAGTGCCCCAGAACTTCACCAGCCCCCTTGGAGTCTTGTGGAAAAGAGGGCTGGGTGTTGTCTGCATATTGGTGATACCCAACTCCAGATCTCTAGATGACCTCCCCCAGTAGCATCATGTAGATGTTAAACAACATGGGAGACAAGATAGATCCCTGAGGCACCCCACATGTCAATGGCCAAGCTGAACAGTCTCACCATCTGGGACCAATCTGTCAGGAAGGAATGGAACGACTGCAAAAAAAAAAAAAAAAAAACAAAAAACAATGCCTCCAAGCCCCAGCCTAGCTAGCTGATCCAGAAGCACACCACACTGACAGCATAGCCCCTATCAGTGACTGGCAGTATAAAGCCTTTGACTTGACCAGACCTGTACAAATACTAGGGGTTTGCCTTTCTGCTTGGTCAACAGGACAGTGCGTAGCATTTACTGCAGTTAAGCTTCCAGTTTTTTAAGCTCTGGCCACTGAACTAGAGGATTCTGATCTGGAGAGTGTATTCTCCAGGGCTAGAGATGAGTTCGCCTGCCAGAGATCCCAGCCTGGTCTTGGCTACAAAATACAGGAATTCAGTTAGGAGAAAATGGATGTGGGCCCTCTCCCCATTGGTCATGAGCCCTTGGTCAGAAGATAAATCACCAGTGTTCAACATTACTTCTCTTTGCTAGAGTGCCAGAATCCTATCCCAATACAGTTAAACATAATGTTAGATTGTGAGGGGCAGGGAGATGGGGCAATAGAGAGTTGAGGCCAATGTCCTCTGCACCAAATTGACCAAGGGAATATTTATTTCTGGCTTTCATCTTTTGCAGGTATCTGGCTGCAGGTCCTAGAGGGGATTGGTATTTTGGCTGTCATTGGCAATGGCTTGGTGATTGCTATCACTTCAGATTTCATTCCCATGCAGGTGTACAAATATACATACAGCCCATGCCTGAAGGAGAATCACACGGACATGGAGTGAGTGTCAATTGAGAATATGTTACAGCTGTCAAGCACAGCATATATTAATTCACTCTCATTTGTTATGTAGGACTAAATCCTAGAATGCTAAGTCTGTCAAGACAGGAGATATATGATTAACTCAAGAATCATGCCTTCACCCTAGTATTTGTAGAGATTGATTACCTTAGAGCCCCTGTTGCTAAAGATGTGTGATGGTGTGTGAGATATCCATTCAGTGCAGGTTGGGGTGGAAAGTTGTGACCAAGGGTGGATTTAGAGTTGGTTAAGTGGAGCAAAATGTGACAATCTGGGAGGAAGCATATTTAAAGAACTTAACGGTGCAATCCAAGGTGCTTGCATCAGCCCTGTGCAAGCAGTGCTGGTGTGAGGGTGCAATCCAGGACCCTGATGCCAGTGCTCCATCTGCAGGGCCGATGCTGGCAGCAGCGTTGGCCCTGCAGTGCCAGCAGAAGCTGGTGCCTTGCTGCTCCTGCGCCAGCCAAGTTTGGCTGGTGCAGGAATGGTTCCGAGCAGCGCGAGGGACAGAGGGCATTTCTGGGTGGGGTGTGGGTGGGCTGGGAGGTGTGCCAGCCCGGGGAGGAGGGTGGAGCTCCTGTCCCCAGGCCCTGCGGCCCCATATCTACTAAATAGCAGGTGCAGATCCAAGAAGTCCTTGCCCCAGGAAGGCTCCTACCTGATCCCAACTTGCTTTGGATACTGTGCATGAATTTGGATAATTCATGCAGCAATATCTAATCACCTACAAGCTACATTCATCTAACCATATTACTAGCACACTGTAACAAAGAAATGTTGCACTTAACAAGTTATTTCCCCTTAGAATCCAATGTCTTTGAAAGTGCTGCATAATGGAGACAGATATACAAAACATTTTTCTTCCTCCCCCCCCCCCATAACAGTGAGTTCAGAGAAGGTTCTTCCATGACAGATCAAGCCAGATCTTTTCATATGTGATGGAAAACTGAAAAACAACATATTTCCCATTTCTTCTAACATAAATTGTAGAACAGTTAAGGAACACAAGCTAAATCAATACAAACATCTCTTGATTTATTACAAAACTCTAAAGTCTGAGCACTGAATTACTAGTCTATAACAAAATTCATTTACTAAAACAAATGCAAATAAACAAGTTCTATTGTATATTGAAAAACAAATCAATTTCCAATATATTTCAACAGGTTGTTGAAAAACGTGTTTTTCTTGCCAGTGTGATATGACCTCCATAATTTGACACTATTGTACCCCAACTATTACAATGTATTTGTTTTGTTTTTGTCTGTAGTTGTTTGACAGGTTACATCAACCAGAGTCTTTCAGTATTCAATGTCCTGGACTTTGAGAATCCCGAGGAGATGGTAGAATTTAAAGACTCCAAGGGAAAGGAAATAACACATTGCAGGTATTAAGAGCCGCGCAGCCAAATCCATTATGCAGTATAGCAGGAATGGCCAAACTTGCTTAATGTAACCACATACAATAAACTTCAGATGTTTGAAAACCACAAGAGAGATGTTTGAGGGCAGCAGTATTTAAGAAGCATTTAAATTCTTAAATATATTTACTCACCATGAACATTAAATTTAAATTTTAATCCAATGGACACTCAGATTATATCTGGTAAACAAGTATAAAGCTTGATTTTTTTTATTTACCTTTTATAGTATTGTGAGGCAAAGAAGAGCTGAACCAACATATTTCTGAGAGCCACATATGTCAAAGAGCCGTATGTGGCTTGTGAGCCATGGTTTGTCCTCCCCTACAGTATAGTAATACAAATGTGCACGTAGTTGAAAGAGCTCAAATTAGCTGATCTTGTCCATCAGGCTGTCTGGGAATGGCTCCATTTCAAACGTAATGCTAGATACCTAACCCCTATTGATGAGTAGTAATCCCTCTCTTGGTGGGTGGAAACTTCACACCTGGAAAAAAGTAGCAGCAACAGAATTTTCAGGGTGAAGGAAAGTTCCAGGATGAGGAGATGCAAAGATGGATAGCTCTACTTTTCTTGTCATAGAAAATATATTGATAACAGCTTGTCTGTAGCCCACTTAACAGAAACTCTATTGTTTGAAGGATTATTCTGTTAAAGACAATAATACTCACCTTGTACCAGAGGTTGATCGAATTATACTGATTATTCTTTCCCGTCTTTATTTTTTGCTTCTGAAAACTGTATTGCAAGGAAAATGTTGACAGGGCATTGTATATAGCAACATTTATGTTTTACTATAACTCTTCCTACAGGTACCGAGACTATAGGAACAGTGATGACTATAGTTACACTGTCCAGTTTTGGCATATTTTTGCAGCACGCCTTGCCTTCCTTATCCTATTTGAAGTAAGTGTTTTGTTTGTTTATACGATTATATCCTGTTCTTTCTCATGGGCTCAGAGCAGGACCAGACTTAAACCCATGTGGCCAATGTTATCACATTGGGCCCCAAACTTTGGGAGCCCCTGCACTAGCGCAGCGAGCTTATCGCCTGCTGCTGCAGTTGGGATCTCTGTGGTCAGTGTGGAGAGCAGAGTAGCTTTACCTTGGGCCCTCCCACCTGTCCCTGCCTCTAAACTGGCCAAAATGGGCTCCCTGGAAGCAGTTGGCGGTGATAGCATCATGTCACACCCCCCCATTTCATTTCATCATGAAATGATTTCCAGGTGCCACACACGGCATCGCAAGTGCTTTTCTTGGTGAGTGGGATGCCCCCCCCGGGGAAGTGCCCCCCCCCCGCAGGAATGCCCTGCATTGGACCCCACCACTCCTAGCAGCCCTGGCTCGAGTAGCATTTTTTAATATCAACATTTCCCAAACTGTGGGTTGTGACCCCATGTGTGCTGGCTCATGAAGTGATGCTCCCTGTAGCACTGCAGTGCTTCATCAAGATCTCCTGGAAGCCACTTCCGAGTCACACTGGCTTGGCAACCATTGGCCTTTGTGGGTTCCAGAATGCCATGTGGAAGCAACTGAAAGCAATGTCCGGTTTGCTTCTGCAAACTGGAAGTTGTTTCCAGTTGCTTCCATGGGGCATTCTGGGGCCTGCAATGGTCAATGGAGTGGGTTGCCAGCCTGGCATGACCTGGTAGTAGCCTCTGAAGGCTCTCAATAAGATGCTCTACAGAGAGGACGAGTAGGTTGCAGCACTAAAAGGTTTGGGAACCATTGTTCTAAATCTCAATAGTTCCCAAGAGAGACATAATCTTTGGGGGAGGGAATTGCTTGGGGGAATAAGAGGCCTAAAGGAATCAAAATAACATTGAAGATATAAAGAGTATCACAGTGGTTCTCAAACCTTTTAGTACTGGGACCCACTTTCTAGAATGACAGTCTGTCCAGGACACACTGGAAGTGATGCCACTGTAGGAAGTGCCAACATCGTGATGCCAGAGCCTGCTGCTTTCCTGAGAATGCAGCCATAAGTTGAGTTATTTCTCAGACATTTTCCAATAGCAAAGTGAATCAGAAAGCCTATTTACCACCTTAAGCAAAACAGCCACACAGCCCTTTCCATCTTCCCATATTTTCAATATGGCTGCTCCAGGTGCTTTGTGATCCATTGGCTTGTGACCGACTGGTGGCTCCTGATCCACAGTTTGGGAACCACTGGAGTAGCATGTTCCTTCTCTCAATATTATCACAGCTACAAAGTTCATTATGGCAATTATCTCCTATAGAGGACAGTCCCAATAGGCTGCGTGAGTATGAAGAATTTGGCCACTTTAATAATATAGGGTTGCCTGAATTTTCTGTGGATCAGACATCCATGGATTCTGACATCTGCAGGTGCCAGATCGGCTCTGCCTCCAAGCAGACTAGAGCACAGCTCCTGTCGGGTCCAGAGGCTTTCTAAAGCCTGGAGAGAACTTCTGGTTTGCAAAACAGGAAGTTTTTAAATAGTTCTGGGCGGATTTCTGAGGCCGCGCACCCGTGGCTCTTAGTATACACTGGGGTTCTAGGATAATGTGGCTCCACAGTATAGCTTTATTGATCATATGCTTAGTGCAGTATGGCTTTCACTGTGATGTGACTCTTTTAGCAAATGGTGATTATGCTATCCCTAACCAAACTACCACATTTTATCAGATTTTTTTAAGACAATGAGAGGCCTGGGAGCTGAATGTTTCTTGGAATATCCTCTTCCCCACTTCCTTCCCCTCTTCTCTCTCTCCTTCCTTTCTACATTGCAGTGAACTATTAGCGTTTGATGGAACTCTCTCCATGTGTAAGGCCCAGGGTAATTGTGCCCCTTTCCCAGGGCGATAAAAAGGCTTGCCTATTATTGGAGAGAAATATGGCACACTTCTAAAATATGCTGGGTACAGCAGCATACCCTCCTTTCAAATCCATCCTTACCTCTCTGTTCTTGTATCCTATTACAGACCATGACCTTAGTGCCTCTAGCTCCCTACCTTCGGTCATCCAAAGGTCACCTGTCTCTCAAACAGCTCCCTTTCTTTCTTGCTGCTGCTTATGCCCAAATCATTTGAATTATTCCTATTTTACATCAAATCCTTCTCAAAACCTAGCTCTGAAGCCTTTGACACAACGCCTTGATCCCTTTATCCAACTGCAGCGGAACTAAGTATGTGTACAGGAAATAACTACACTTGCTTCCCCTGTTTATCCTGCCATCACTACTATTCTTTTCCTCCCTTGTGTCTGTTTCTAGATTGTGAGCCTTTCAGGGCAGGGACATGTCCTTTCATCTGTTGTAAGGCACCAAGCACATTGCATTGGTTAGTGTTGGTCACTGCCTAGAGCAATTATAGCCTGTTTCCTTTGAGCAACAAAATCTGATCCAGCTATTGATTCTTTGCAGCATGTGGCCCTGTGCATCAAATTTATTGCAGCCTGGTATGTACCAGATGTCCCCAGAAGTGTTCAGAATAGACATCTGAGAGAAAAACACAAACGGTTAACAGAAAAACTCAGGTGAGGATTTTTTTTGGTCTTGCATGGTCCTCTTGATTCAGCCAAGCAATACGCAATTTAGCAATCGGAGGAATTCTGGTTTTTTCCTTGTATACTCTCCCAGAGGCTATTTTTTTTTCTCCCTCCCCTTCTTTTAACTATTGGATATTCTTGCCATAGGAAAGACATGCAAGCCGTCAAGACATTTATAATCTGTCAAAATCAGATTATAAAAACACCATATTTGACCATGAACAAGCTCAACTGCTCAACTACTTTTTCAGAAATAGGCTGGAAAATACATTATTATACAGTATAAAAATCCTGCTTTGGTCCTTGGAGAGTAAGAGTGCCCTGTGTGAGGGTGGACTGTAAACAGCCTATAGATTAGAGGTGTTCTAGTTCTAGTTCTCTGCATTTCTTGAACAAAGTATTAATCAACCATAACCAGCAAAGGATCCAGTTTCTCCTGACTGGTTCTGACCTGCAATTGGCTCAAGCATGAATTCTGCACGTTGGCAGGAAAATAGACTGAAACACATCCAAGCAAATAGGACAAGGTAGAACCTTTGATGCCTCAGATTTTTGCAAGGAACATAAAAAACGCTTCAATAAAATAAAAGCAAATAAGTTATTTTTTTCCTGCAACTTCGTTGCCAGGCTCATCACAGTGGTTTCAGGATGGGTTAGATAACTGCAGAGGAAAAGCTAGAACCACTTGACTTGATGTCTCTGTTGCCATAACATGCTGAGTGTTTCTTTTCTGCTGCCACCACTGTAGTCTACTTGCATACGAGACAAATTCCATTTCTGTTTCTTGTCACTTGGGTAACAACAAAATCTTAATGCAGAGAGGAATACCTGTAAGGGTGTTGGACATTGGTGCTTGTGTTGGAGACACAAATAGCACGGATATAAAATGCCCATGTTGCAGACTGTCTATTGCAAGTTATATGTGGCAAATACACTTTGCTTTGGTCCTTGGCGACTAAGAGAGCCCTGTGTGAGAGTGGATTGTAAACAGCCTGTAGTTTTGAGGTGATCTAGTTCTCTGCATTTCTTGAACAAAGTATTAATCAGCCATAACCAGCAAAGGATCCAGTCTCTCCTGACTGGTTCTGACCGGCAAGTGGCCACCCCCCCCCACACACTTTTATTCAATGTAGATGTCAATACCAGAATAGATAACTTTCAGCACAATCCTACGCAGATCAACTCAAAAGTAAGTCCAATTGTGTTCAATAGGGCATACTCCCATGGAAGTAGGATTGCAGCCTTACTGTAATTATCTTTTATATGAATTTAAATATTCTCATCTCCCATGTTTCTTTATGGGTTTCCAATTTTTATCCAAGTACTGGTCAGATCCATGCTTCATTACCTTCACCTTTACATAGGATTAGATGCTATTCAAATGCTGCTGGATGCACCTAAAATAACTAGTATTTTGTGTATATTTTAGACTAATGGATGACTCCACAGATGTATAGTGAAATACTGAGGATAGTATTGGGATCAGGAGAAGACATTCTAGAGGCAGTGCCTAGCAAGATGGTGCTCCACGCTTTGAAGATGCCAGTGAAATTTTGCAGACCTAGCTGGGTTTTACATTGTTTTTGGAATTTGCCTCTTCACTGAAGTAGAACAATGCAAAGGTATTCGTGATAAGTCTGTTATGAATATTTCACTGTTCGTAGGAAAAGAGACTACAGGGGGACAGTGCTGCATAAAGTGAGCAGCAGAAGAAAGTGGGAATTTTTACACTGTCAATAGCATTATCGATAAAATTGCCATGTTCCCTCGCTATAAGTGTCTGGCACTGAATGCCCCCAAAACTCACTGCATGGCTTATAAACCAACATGAAATCTCTTAACTAACTCTCTGGTATTTGAGAATTTTGTTTACTTTGCTAATGTTCCTTGATTTAGATAGAAATATATTGCTTGTGAATTTTGATTCTATGCGTATAATCTAATGGCATATGAGCACATTGCACCCAGAGGTATTTTTAAAGTTTCCTTATTGGCAGTAATCGCAGCAAAACCCCGAACTGTTTTTTAGAAACTTTTACAAGTTCTTAAAATAACTCTAAGCGCTGGATGAGAGAGCTACTAAAAGGGTAACGTATTCAGAGGAAAAAAAAGGGCATATGCATGAGGAACAGTTTCCCAAATCAGGAGATGTGATGCTGTATAGGTGCTTTTTTATCACTCCCCTTGCCTGTGTAATGGCATGCTATGTGATATGGGGACACACCTCTTAACTTTGTGTGTCTGTTTATAAAAAGGGGACAGTTGACTATATACCTCACGTTGATTATAAGAAAATTATTCAGATTTAAAAACATTTTTAGGTCTTGTCTATATTGTAAATGTTTCCTAATCTTATCATTGAAATGAGCCACTCCATAGATGTTCTCATTCAAGCCATGACTTAAGCCCTTCAAACTGCAATTTGTGTGTGTTTGTATGTCTGTGCCACTGTGTCTTATTCCTTATAATTTGGATCCAAATTGATGGACCCGTCCCCCATGCCTGACCAGAAATGGCATGCTCCTTGGATTCTTTCTCAAGATGCTGTAGGAATGCCATATATCAGTAGTATAGCTTACTACTATGAAACGTTTACACATTATTTTTGAAAATGTAACTGCATATTGTCATTTATTATCATCATTCAGCCCAGAGAGATCAGCTGATCATTGAATTTACATAAACATAAGATGGTTAAGACATAGGACCAAGTACCTTTTAATGATTGTGCAAAAAAAATATATTTGAGCAGGCATGGATTGTTGCATCACAATTTGGACAGCAATCCCAGCAATCACTTCTCAAAAGTGAGACTTGATTCATGTGTTTGAGAATCTGTGTAATGCCTCAGTCTCATCTTAACATTCCTCAGGCCCATGAATGTTAAAATTTGAATTTTTGGCACTGTGGATTACTTGAGCAGGAATCCTTTCAGATTGAATTGAGGGTCTTAATTTCATTAGCAATCCTTAAAAGACTTTCTGATCTCTATATCAAAAGTTGTATTTTTAAAGAAAACAATTACTTTGTAATTCTGTGCAATAAGTGTAATTTTTATGACATTTTATATAATAAACTTTTTACAACTTCTAAGCAAAAAGAGTGGATTTGATTTATTTTGAAAAGTAGGATCAACCAGAGTTGGAAACATCCTGTGACTGGAGGAGATTCTGAAGAGGGCAGTTCTGCAGAGCAATGGCCTCCCCCTCCCCTTGGCTTTCTGTTAACCTGGGAGGAGGATTTTGACAGCGAGCAGTACTACCCAGATTTGAGTTGCTTTTGGAAGAAAAATCCCTGGATCTTTGTAATCAAATCGTATCTTTGTAATATTTACTCCAGATGCATGTTTGAACATCTGGATGAGGCTAGGTAGCAGGTTCTTACAAAGTCACCAGAAGCCTCCAGGAATTTTTCTTCCAAAAGAAGCCCAAACCTGGGTAGTTCTGCAGTTTCTGGAACATCTCACTACCTGGAGAACTGGGGCATAAGGAGACAATACTATTTTAAGATAAACTTGGGAAATTCAATCATTTTACCTCAATTTTATGTTAAGAATAAATTGTGCTGTAGTGGAAAATTTTAAAGTCCATCATGACATGCCCCCCAAGCCTATACAGCAACAAAATAATTTTAAATTTTTTCAGTTGTGTGTTTCCTTCTCCTGCCATGTATTCATTTTAAAGATTTCATTTCAACTTTTGATGTGGGGTCCAATAGTTTAAAACAAATGTAGAAATTTATTTTTAATCCCAGATAAAATACAAATGCACATTAGATTGGTAGCCTATGCATGTTTATTCAGAACAATTTTATTCAGCAATTTTAAACCTTTTTCATCTTGTAGCATGCTGATAAAGCATTAAAATTGTTAAGGTACATCACTGAGTTGTTTTTTGTGCTTTTTTTACAATTGATAAGGCACACAGTACTGCTGAGGAGGGATGGTTTACATCCCACAATATCCCTTTTAATTAAATGACCCTTTTCCCAAACTCCCACAGCACACCTGCAGACCGATTCAGGCACACTAGTGTGCTGTGGCATTCTGGTTGAAAATTGCTGATTCAGAAGAAAATGCCATTGTATTCAATAGGACTTACTCCCAGGTAATGTTGTATAGGATTGTATCCTTAACATGACATGAGCCACATGTCTCACAAGACAACCTTTGAGAAGAATGATAGCCTATAGTAAAATATGCTCCTAGGCAAATTTCGCAGTGTGCCTCCTACCAAGACTGCTGTTGCTTCTCCTTTAATACCAAACTCTGTGCACTCCCCACAACTACACCCCTAGGAATGCAGTCCTTATCTAAAATGCTAGTGTTTTTAGAAACAACCCCTCCCCATGAGTTTATATTTGCAGGGCCCGCATTAGATCAATTTGGCACTGCTCCTAAGGGGGCCCAGTGCTAGGCCAGCTGATTATGGCATTCGTCTGAGAGATCACTTCCAAGCAGCACTGCGCCAAGCTGGTGAAAGAGATGCTACCTGGACTGAGTGAACACCTGCAAAATACGTGTGTCCTGCTCGGTTTCAGAGCTGGGGTTGGCCTTATGGCAGTTTGACCCATTTGGCTGAATCAGATGCAGTGCTTGTAGGGATCCCATGCTGGAGGAGTGAGCACTCCGCAGTCACAGCTGGCACCTCTCTCTGTAGCTGACGCTCTGGCATGGAGCATTGTAAGGAGAGCACAGCAAGTGGACCGTTGCTGCTGGACAGTCCTCCCACCCACCCTTGGTCCAACTGGTTTGAAATTGGCTGCCCCTTGAAGCAGCTGATGGTGATATTATCGCATCACTGCCACATACTCAGACATGTCATGTAGCGGGTACACGGGGGTATGCGAGTACCCATTCCTAGGATTAGGGCTGGCCCTGCCCATTCGCCCGCCCACTCGACTGTTGGCGCTCCGCCCCGCCCCCTACAACGTTTGAATTGCCTGCACGTTTGAGTTGCCTGCATGTTCTCAGAGCCAGGCAGGCAGGCAGTGGAGCGAGGGAGACCGACTGCAGCAGCAGCGTGAGCAGGTAGGCTGCCTGGAGCTCCCTTCCGAGGAGGCACGGCGGTTCCTGGGTTCCAGCTATGACCTCACTTCTGGTGGGCGGGCCCTGACAAAAGTGAGTACCTGTTGCTAAATCATTTAGATGCCATTACTGCACATACTTATAGGTGCCACACTGCGCAGGGTGCCATTGGCCCTGGCCTTGTCCCTGCTGCTCTTTCTGGTGAGTAGGGGTGCCTCACAGAGATTGGGGCCCCGCATCTCCTAAGGCTGGCCCTGTGTACCCACATTGGTGTATAGCTGATGTTTTTTTTCCTATCCTGATATAACAGATCTCAGTATTCTGGCCTTCACAGCACTTGCTTTCCTTTTTGAATTAAAGCTATTAAGTTTGTGAATGAGACTCAGACATGTGGTAGCGCAGAGTTTATTCAGAGTGTGAAATCCAGTCTCTGTGGATTTAATGAATGGAGTGGAGCTTCCTCCTCCTCATGTTTGGGTTAATGTGAAAACTCCTTTTAAAGGACTCATCTAATACAGCCAGAATGCTATTGGAACACGTTCGGCAGAGGGAACATCCTGACACCTGCATCTGAATTGCCATGAAGAGACACTCACTACTGTCTGCCTCTTAAAGCTCTTTATGGTGCTAGCAGTCTTGTACAATAAAAAGAGGTTTATTTAGAAGACAAGGCTTTCAGTGTTGCAGTAAATTTTCCTCATACACAGGATTAGTTTGATGAGCTCATTATTGTAAGTTAGTCATTTATGCATGCTCAGGAGTGCAGAAGCAGGAAAGTAAAATTACACACATCATTAATACTGATTCTAAAGTTTGTCTAATATTTGTCGTTGCTTCCTTTCCTTACTTTAATTCTGCTCTGTGCCTTCCCTGTCATGGCCATCAGTGCAGTAGAGAGCAATAATAAATTCAGGGACTGCAGTCAGCTGGGTAAACCAGATGGCTAATGATTAAAAGGCATCTTTGCCTTAAATACAGTTAAGTCCTCATATATGGTCTCCAGCTGGTCTCAGTTAGTATGATGTTTAAACATTTTAAAATCTTTAATATTTTATTTATTTATTTAATTTTTATCCTGCCTTTCTGCCCCATGGGCACCCAAGGCGGCTTACAACATTAAAACCATCACTTTAAAAACCACAAAGTATAACAAAACAATGTTAAAAACAATATTAAAACAGTTAAAAATTTAAAACAAGCAAGCCCCGTGGATCCTTTAAAATATAAGGTGAAGAATGTAAAATGCCAACTAGCCTGTCAACAATTGAAGGCTTGTTTAAATAAAAAAGTCTTCAGCCTCTGCTGAAATATTGCCGAAGAGGGAGCAGTTCTTAATTCTAAGGGAAGGGTATTCCAAAGTCGTGGGGCCACCACCAAGTAGGCCCTATTCCTGGCCGCCATCCCCCTCACCTCTCTTGGTGGGGGCACACTCAGAAGGGCCCCCCCCAGATGACCTAAGAATACAGGTAGGATTATATGGAAGGAGGCGGTCCCTCAAATACCCCAGACCCAAGCCGTAAAGGGCTTTAAAGGTCAAAATTAGCACTTTGAATCAGGCCCGGAACTGGCAGCCAATGTAGCCGCTGAAGCAATGGCCCAACAGAGTTGAACTGATGAGCCCCACCAACCACACGAGCAACTGTGTTCTGCACTAGTTGCAATTTCCATACCGTCTTCAGAGGCAGCCCCACGTAGAATGCATTGCAGTACTCTAATCTGGATGTCACTAGGCCATGGGTCACCGTGGTCAGGTCTGCGCAGCTCAGGTATGGTCACAGCTGGTGAATCAGCCGAAGCTGAGCAAAGGCTCCCCTGGCCACCGCCACCACCTGGGATTCCTGGAGCAGCTGTGGATCCAGGAGAACCCTCAGACTGCGAACCTGCTCCTTCAGAGAGAGTGCAACCCCATTCAGAGCAGGGCGGTAGTCCAATACCTGAGTTGTGGATTTCCAGACCAGGAGCACCGCTATCTTATCCGGATTTAATTTCAGCTTGTTCACCCACATCCAGGCCCCAACTACCTCCAGACAATGATCCAGGACCTCGACCACCTCCTCAGAATCAGGGGGAAAGGAGAGATAGAGTTGGGTGTCATCAGCATATTGATGGCACCCCACCCCAAACCCAGTGGCTTCATGTAGATGTTAAATAGCATGGGGGATAAGATGGACCCTTGTGGCACCCCAAACTTAAGAGGTTGGGATGCCGAACAAGCATCCCCCAGCACCACTTTCTGGGATCTGTCAGCCAGGAAGGAGCTGAACCACTGCAGAACAGTGCCTCCAAGCCCCAACTCAGCCAGCCGTCCCAGAAGGACACCATGGTCGATGGTGACAAAAGCCTCCGAGAGGTCCAGCAGGACTAACAAGGACACATTTCCCCTGTCCTTTCCCCGGTGTAGGCCATCCACCAAGGTGACTGTACTCTCCGCAGCTTCTCATCTGTTCTTATCCAGAGGCTATTGGCTGTTTGTTCTTAGACTGGGGTGTGTGTGTGGATAAATGGGTCACCTACACTGTCATCGCAGCCCCTCCCCTCAGAGCTATTATGCAGAGGTATCCCTACTGTGGATTGCACCTGGGATGGCAGTTCTTACCTGGAGCTTGATATGTTCTGGAAGTAAGGGGTCAATGTAATGATGTAATCACATTGCCTCCGACCTTCCATGTTCTCACCTTGATTTAAAAACAAAAAACCCACCTCCCTTCGGTGATCTTTGCGCTGCTTCTGGCCCAGTCACTATGTGCTCTTGACAGTGAGTAGCAAAAACATGAAAGATGGCAAGAGCGCAAGGCAGCTTGACCAGAAGCAGCCTGAACATTGCAGAAGGAAAGCTCTGATGACATGCTCTGTCATGCCTGGGATGGCCCATTTCCCCCAGCCTAGTGATGCCACTGCCACTGCCACATTCTGAAAAGCAGCACAGTCCCAAGTTTTCTACAACTTACTTGTAAGCTGCTTTGCAGGCTTGTACAGTCAAGATGTGGGGTAATTATGCCTTAAGAAATGCAGTTTATTGGGGGAATATAAATGGGTCTACATGGACAAGTACACCTCCTATTATCATTTCCCCATACATGTGGTACTAAGTCAGGAAACAAGCCAGAGCTAGCTTCCTCTCTATGAAGCCAAGGTGGATGGGATCTGAGAAGGGAGCAGGTAAGTTTTTGGCTATGTGTGATACATTCTGCTTCTGCGGCTTGGTGCTCTGGGCAGAGTCCCTAACTAGGTCTAGAATGTTTTAGTTTGCTTGATAAAGGGCACACTGATAAAGGGTGGTGCCTTCTCTGAAAGGCACTCCAGTAAAAATATATACATAAAAGAATATTCACATTAGGGCACAATCCTAACCAACTTTCCAGCACTGACATAGCTGTGCCAATGGGGCATGTGCTGCATTCTGCTGTGGAGTAGTAGTCATGGAGCCCTGCTCAAGGTAAGAGAATGCTTGTTCCCTTATCTCACAGCTGCATTGCCAGTGGTGTCATCCTGGCAGAACTGCCTGGTACGCCGTTCCGCCAGTTCTGCGGACGGGCCCGGGCCGCGCCGCCTCTTCCGAGGATGGGCGAGCTGCTCCTGGGCCCTCCCTCCCTCATGTCCCGAATCGCTCTGAAATGGAGCGATTCGGGTGCTGTGAGGCGCAGGGATGCGTGGCTGCCCTCCGCCATAGGGGTGGAGGGCTGTCAATCATCTGGGCATTCCGGTTCCTGGTGCGCCCGGATGACGTCTCTGTGCATTGCCCTTACCCTGGTATTGGAAAGTTGGTTAGAGTTGTGCCCTGGCATTCATCCCAGGTTAAAGATCATTCTTATGGTCAGTAAGCTTTTGAAAAATATTATTTTTCTCCTGTTGGTTTTCATATACTGTATTAGTGGAATTTGGTTTATTTGGTTTACATTTTTAATTGTGATTGATGTTATTTACTCTCAGTGCTTTATACTGAGGCAGAAGGGTAGGCTAGGTTTTTGGTTAATAACACATTAGAACATATGTAAAAGTAGGATACAGAGAAAGGTAGACCTTTAGAGGACAGGAGACTTTATTAGGAGAAGTTGCTTTGCTCTTGCCGCAGTGTATTAGATACATACTTTTACATTTATCTATGTTTGTTCACTTGTATTGTTTGTTGAGGGTTTTTTTTGGTTAATAAATATAAATTGTAAAAAAAAAAAGGCTACAAAGCTACTGAAACATAGTACCTAAGAGATGAGTTATGAGTTAAGAAGCCTCCAGCTGGAGTCTCATTTGCTGCCATACACTCATCAGGTATTTCAGGCAAGATACGTTCTCTCTCAGCCTCAGCAATGAATACACATTGGCCACATAATTACCTTGTTGTAATTATGTAAAGGACTTTAAATACCCCAAAACATGGTTATTGTACTGGAACATGGATTCTAAAACAGATAGCAGGAAAGCTAATAAATAAACAAACAAACAGTGTGCCGTCTAGTGATGTTAGATTCCACAATTTTCAAGAGGACTAATCCAGCTACAGTGCTTGCTTGTTCTATAATACAGTTTTATTGTGCATCTTCCCCATAACGAACCACCATTTTGTTTCATGTTGGTGGGATCTATTGAGATACACTGAACCTTTTCCAACCACGAGCTCAGTTACTTAAAACAAACTCCCAATCCCCATATCCACTCTCATAGTCCATGCTGCTATAGTATCTATAAGAGAAAGTGGTTGAAGGAAAGCCCCAACAGTGGCGGTCCCAGAGGGAGGGCAAAGCACTATGTTTATCAGGATGCTCTTGTAAAGCACCCCCTCCCTCTTACTTTCAGAGCCATTTGAGACTTTGAGAACGAAGTGAGGGAGCTGCCTTAGCTTTACTCTCATAGCTGCAAATGACTCTGAAGGCGAGGGGCCACTTTACATCAGTTTTCAGGCATTCGAAAAAGGTAATGCTTTGCCCTATCCTAGAATGCCACTGAGCCCACACACACATTTTGTTGTAGCAAACAGCAAGAAGTTATAGTCACTCTTTGTCTGAACTACATAAAAAAATGATCAAGAATATACAGTATTTGCTCAACAGGTGGGGTATAAATATCTAAAATGATAAACTGACAATAAACAAACGTTGTTGGGCATTCCTGAGATTCCAAGATTGAGCCAAACAATAATCCTGTCTTGATTCTTGCCAACACCTGCCAATAGGTTGGCCAAGGAAACGGGATTGAGCTAAATACTTTCATCTAAAACCAGACTCCTTATATTAACTACCATATTTGCTTCAGGCAGCAACTCTACAAGTAACCTAATGGATCTGCTGCTCACACGGCCTTCGTAGCAATTTCTTCCGCCACCTGTGTTGCAGATCATCAACAACCGAAAAACACCACCCGTTCAGGTGTGAGGGTTTCACAGCAGGGCAACCCGGTGTATGCTGGGAAATGTAGTCTTTTTCCGAAAGGCACCGCAGGTATGGTGGAGTAATCGCACTACATTACCCAACGTGCTATCTGAAGAGGTGTGAGGAACCGCCCTTTGGCTTACCTGCATGCGGGTATGGGTTTCCATGGCAACAAGGAAGGAGGTTATGAAAAAATCCTGTCTGTTTCCTCAGCAACCAAAAGCGTTCGCTTTGTGGAAGAAGGGACCTCTGGGCAAGTGGGAAATGATTTCTTGAAAAGAGGTTGGTTTTGCTTCTTGTTGGCAGTCTTGTGTGCTGTACTGTCTCTGTGGTTCGGAGATACAACCACTTACGTATGCCACTTACAAGTAGGATGATCATTTACATTTTTACAGTGTTACAAGGAAGGTGGGTTCTTCCCTGTTCTGCTTTTTTGAAGTTGGGGCCTAGACAATATACGAACATTACTTTAGAAAAATTAGTAGCTTTCCATGCTACGAATTAGTAGCCTTGAGTGTTCCTCTGCAATTCTAAATTTAAAAAATCCTTTGAAACTTGGTGTAGTTCAGTACTTCTAATAGGAAAAAAAAAAACCACGTTACAGCTCTGCTTTGGTGTCACTTTACAGGGATCCCCATCTAGTGATCAGATTTCAAATACACCAGTATGAGAACTGATTACAGTATTGTATGACTAGGCCCATGTTATCCTCCATTGAGGAAATGGGGATCTACTTTTTTTTTTGTCTAACCTATTACTTTGTGTTGAGACAATAATTATTTTTTATTAGAAGCATTGACTTTCTTTAACTAAAACACATATAGTTAGGGGTGGTTTTTTGTTGTTGTTGAATACTGCATAAAAACACAAAACACTGCCTTTTGGTGTTTAAGGGATTTTCCAGAAATTCAAATAGATTGTTTTTCCAATTAGAAATAATAATGTGGCTGTATCTGCTGACACTATATAACTTATATCATCTACCTAGTATACTTTAAAATTAATTAAAAACATTAAATTAAATTAAATTAAAAACATTTAAAATAAACAAAATGAGAGCTTGGACTGTGAATGTAAAATAAAAGCACATAACACAGCAATTAGCTATTTTCAACAAGAAATTTTTGAACCCCGCCCTATAAACAGCCAAAAATATAGTGATTAGAAGCTGTATTGCTGGGCAGCAGAGGTTTTTTATGATTTTGGAAGAAGTGCAATTTATAAAGTCAATATACATAGGTTACAAGGCATTTGGATCATAATTATGAACATTTTAGAATTTATTTTCTTACTGCACAGCTTAGAGTAGGTTTTTCTTGGAAAAACAGCACACACTGTATCTAACAAAATCAGATTGAATAATAGTGTATGCTTCAACCCACTGACCAGCCACAGTTGCTCTTAGGATGAGACCCAGGATGGTGTAGTCTTCCTAAGACTGGAAAGAGCCAGAAAGATACAAATCCCCCCTCAGCCATGAAGCTTCCTGGGTGACCTTGGCTAGTCATGATCTCACCTACTATACCTCACAGGGTTGTTGTGAAGACAAAGGAGAGAACCACGTACACCACCCTGAGCTCCTTGGAGGAAGGGTGGTATACAAATGTGAAAGCTAAACTAACAATTTGGGTTTATTCTGCAGTTCCATTATCTCACCAAGTGCAAAAATACTGGTTGCTTGCAGAATTCTGTATTGTGAAAATTCCAGCTTCCCTTTTTTGTAAATAAAGCAGCTATGTAACCTGTAATGTTCTTGATAGTGTTTGATAGAAAGGGAAGCCCAAGAAATGCTGTGCTGGTTCAATATTGCAAACTCTAGTGTGCGTTACATCTGTACCGCAAAGCATCCAGCATGTTACACTGGTTTTACATCTCTGAGCTCTGTTGCAATGTGCGGAGTCTTGCAAAAATCAGATATGGACATGCCAGGGGAGTGTGCATAATCCTGTTCATGTCAAAGGGACCAGGAGCCTCCCAACTTGGCTCTGTTGCAATACTATGACCACAACCCATGTATATTAACTGGCTGCAAATTAGCTTGCATATTGAAAGTAGAATGTGGCTGAATAAAAGCATCGCAACTGGGTACCAAGACCCATATAACAATCCTCACAGCGCATTAGCGGAAACATAGGGCTTTTGCCAGTACAGTCATACATCACAGCAATACACTTAACTGTCATGGGCTCCATCCCACATGCACCGCAGAACGAAAGGGATTGAGAAAAGGAAGCAGAGAATACAGTGGACAGACATATAAACTGTGTGTGTCTGTTTTGCATGTGATGTCTTACTAAAAGAATAGCAGCTGCATACAAGACCAGCTGTACTGTTACATAAGGTGGAATAGTTTGCTTCAGGTAACAGAGATTGGGGTGGCATTAAAGGTAGCTTAAATTGATCACTTGACATAGATTATGTATCCTTGAGCACACTAAAAATTGTCTTGCCATTTGTCTAGTCAACATATACTATATTGCAGTCAGTTTAGCAGTTAAGAAATATTAAATGACTTTTGGTGCTTGTTTTAAATGGGGTATTTTATGTCCCATCCTGTTGAAAGATTACACTGATGGAATACATGTTCCACTGGTGTAACTTCCTTTATGGCCATCGCAAACAAGGCCAATGCCTGTGGGCTAGTCTTTGCTGCAAGTGGCAAGTGGCCTGCTCCGTGCACCAACAGATGCCAGCCAGAGGACGCAAGTTGGTGCAGGATGTGAGGAGCCAGACTGAATGGGTCAAGGGGAAGGCAGAACAGGGGTGGGCAGAATGAGGTGGTGATTGAGCAGGCAGGATGGCAGATCAGGCCTGGGGGTGGGGTGGGATTGGCACGCGGAATCCCAAGCTTGATTCACCTTCATGGAGCAAGATGGACTTGTGGCAATGATCCAGCTTGCGCAGGTCCAAGTTGCCCCATAGTGGCTGCTGGGGCTTACCTCAGGGCAAGGACACAAATGTCCCTTTGGTGAGGAGAATGTCTGAGATTAACTGGTTACTCATATGAGGACTGGGTAGGAATTTTTTTCGGTCATCCAAGTTGGCCATCAATGGCTGTTTTTTCAACTATCCTAGACTGGCGAGGGATGGTTGGTGTGTTCAGTAGGTTTTGTGTTTTAAAAATTAGTCACCTGGGTTTAATAAAGTGGCCCAAGTTAAACCCTAAGTGCAGTCTGATGACTTATTTGGAGTGTGTGCGTGAGGGTATATAGCTACCTCACTACACCTGATTTAGGGGAGTGGCAGTGAGATAACTATCTTGTTGTCGTGCATGCACCCTGAGGCATCTGGTTGGCCACTGTGAGATACAGGAAGCTGGGCTAGACTGGACCTTGGCCTGATCCAGCAGGGCTGTTTTATGTTCTTAAGGCCAGCAGCTGGAAATCCCTCATAGGATGCAGTGGAAGCCACACCGGTGCAACTGCATTGCCATGTGGGGATTTGGTAGAATTGGGCTGTCAATTAGGTATTATTTTGCAGTACATGACTGGGATTACTGATCCAATTTAGTCAAATTTGAATTTATGAAAGGTTCTTTTGGCTGTAATTAAAGAGCTGAGATTTTAAAAATTGGTTTCACCTATAAGTTGGCTGCACAGTAGCACTTCTTCATTTTCAGGGTTGTTGTATCTATTTTATATGTGCAAAAGAAAAAGGTATGTTTCAGAATATGAATGGACAAAAGAATTCAGTTAGTATAACTGTTGGATCCAGCAATAATATCCATTGCACATGTTATTGCTGTCTTGTCTTGAGATCTTAAAGTGTTTCTTCCTTTTTGAAAGTGGGTATCTTCCTGTTTTGCCCTACGGAGACAGCTTTTGCCAGAGTCTAGGCTAGGTGACTGGCTTAGTACCACAAAGCAGCAATTCTCAGAACTGCAGAGCTCTTGTGCAATCTGCCTCCCAGTCTTATGCTGAGCAAACTTCTGGTTGGCTGTTTTGCTGCCAACAGGTTGGGTGGATTGTGCGTTCGTGTTTTTTTTAAGAGTGCAGGTTTCATTTCCCTCTCGTATGCAGGTGGAAAGGTGGGAGGTGCAATGATAGCAGGTGGGAGGGACTTGCTGTCTCTAGTGCAGGTCTGGAGGATTGTGATTGGGAGTGGAGAATGGAACAAATCATTAAAGGAGGACATAGAGTGAACAGTGTGTTTGTGTGTGGGGGGTGGGGGAAAGATACTTAACTGGCAAAGCCAGTCTGTTGGACAGTCATGTGATGAATATGGCTACGACCAGGGAGTACACTGCAAGGACATAGTTTCTCAGAATGTGAAGGTATGTGCCTAAATCTGGACCAGGGAAACTCAGAAAGGTAATGCTTTATTTCTGTATTTTTCCAGTTTGCAGTGTGCTGTTCATGGATAAGCTAAAATGACTGTGAAATCACTCTCTATTCTGTCTGTGCCATCTGTGCTCTTGGTCTTTTGCCTTGCCACAGGGAGTGAGCATGAAAAGACTACAACTTCACCAGGTGAGACTCAAGGAAAAAAAATAGTGATATGGTGCTGTAGGATTTGTGTGAGAAATGAGTACATGCAGATTTCTGGTGCTGAGAAGGAAGCATACAGCATGACCCACTGTTTTTCCTTTTTCTGTCCTCTTCTTCAGCCACCTATCTTTGCTACCCCTGTTGCTTTCCTCTATACAACAATTGTGGGTGTTTCTTTTTGGATGGGATGCCCTTTATTTTTAGAATACTGTATCAGTATTTTGCGAACGTATTTGAAACGTTGATGTGGCAGACCTGTTGATTCTGACAGTTTGGCCTAATCGACTTTCCTAGGCCTTGCTTCTCAGTTCCCAGTTATTTTCATGTTATGTTTGCAAGTTTTTTTTAATTCCCTTCATACTTAGCACTTGCTACCTGATTGTGGGGATGGGCTGTCTTACACTGTTCTTGAGGCCTTCCTTAATTATGTTCTTCACTTGTAGACATTGCGTACTTGCAGATGTGAAATCCTACAGATTTAACATTAGCTTCTTGATATCGCTGGCTTTAGTAATCCCAGGAAGTGTGCATCCAGGAAGACCTTCTTTCTCCTTGAGCTCTTCATTAAATTTGCTCTAAAGTGCTTCCAGCATACTTTGCTCTGCCCCTTGTGCTGGCCTCATACACGTCGATAAAACTAGCAGCCAGGGTGTTGTGGGGTAGCCACAGGGTATGGTAAGGTTTCATTCCGTGCATTCTGACAGACTGATGGCCCAATTCTATACTTGCCTTATAGCTTCAGATGTTGAAAGCATGCTGTGAAGCATGTTTGTGGTACCCTGAAAATAAGAAGCCCTAGTGGGAAGGCTTGCTCTGAATCCAGAACTTCTCCAACAGAGCAGGTAGGGGCTGCTCTGAGCATCACAGGGGAAGGGTGGAGGAGGGGTGTGATGAGGAGAGGCTGCTGATTAGGCCCGGATGTTCCCTTATCCTGGAGAGACCTCCAGCTTGCTCAATCCCAGTGCTGGATAGGATTGGGTTGTGAGATGAGTTAATGGTTTGTTTCATGTCACCATGTGTAATCTTGTAATTGTAGTCCTCAAGGGAGCTTGGAGGAAGTAGGTCTTTTCAATGCAAGATGTCATGGCATTATCCTGACTAGATTGCTGTTGTTTTTTTATGTGCAACAAGTCAATAGGCATTTGTCTCAAAGTCTAGTGTAGACAAGGCAATTGTAGACCTCAGATTTATGGCTGGAGGATTTGTATGCTCATTATTATCTGGCATATCCAAAATACCTTTATACCTTTCTAGTGATAAGGCCTCTGAAGGGTGTGGTGATTTCAAGAGCAAATTATTCAGTTTTAGCTACTTGGAAAACAGAGATTTCAGAAAAGGGCACATACTTCTTCATTCCAAGCCACAACAATAATATGATGACAAGTTGCTTCCTTATGGGGACATGATTAAATAAGTGTGACCATTCTGGATCACTGTAGACTTGGGGCCCCAAGCAAAACATATTCATGTAACACAGTGTATGCACAAAGTAACTGTTTGAAAATCTACAGACGCTCAAGTCCCCTTTTAAAAATAGCATTTCCTACCTGTGTCCATGAGCACTGCAGACCGCACTGACTGCTCTTGGAAGCCACTTCTGGGTTGCACCAAGGCCCCCAAGCTGCTCTGTTGGCCCTGGCACACACCTGAATGCATAGTGGAAACATTTTGGAAACAGGGTCCAGGCTGTGCTGAGGCCATAAACTGCTTCGTTGGCCTTGGCATGCACCTGAATGTATAGCCAGGAGCATTTTGCACAGTTTGGGAGACACTTCTGCGATGCATTTGGATGTGCGCAAAATGCCAACGGAGCAGATTGTGGGCCTTGGTGCAACTGAGAGGTCACTTCTGGGAATGCTCGATTCTGTCCTGCCAGGGTTGCCGCCAATTTGCTTTTTCTCAAATCTACAGTTCAAATCTACATCCCCCTGCGGATGTGGGGGCCCACTATATAGGGATAAATATTAACTGTATTATTTTTGATCCTTTTTCTAATGACCTCTAGCATGGAATTTGTCTTCTTCACTGTTGCCACACAGTGGGTCAATATTTCATTGGCCTGTCCACTGTGATTTATTATTATGATCTGGAAGAATAAACACTGTTGGCTTTATTTATTTTTTTATGATGTACTGAACCTTGCCTCTTCTCCTGAATATAATGGTGCAAACATGGGTTTTTGCTTATATAAACACGCAGATGTTCATGTAGCAGATTTCAAGATTGTTAAACTTCATATGTTTATTTACCTCTGAATGTATATTATTGGCTTGTATTGAAGTTCCAGTGTTGGGCACCATGTTTTGATTTTTTTTTTTTTAGATTTGTGGCTTTTCTGAAGTATGGGCTGAATCTTGAGGGCATGTGAGATGTTATGTGAAAATTCCATATTTGGAACCCCTGGTATTGTTTAAAAATCAGCTGTGTGTGTGATCTCGAGGTGGGTCCTGGGATGCAGATCTGTGTGTTGTTTTCTCTCCCACCCTCAACCATGCCATGGCTCTCATCCAAACTTGCACCTTATACCAACAGCGGGGAATCTCCCCAAGCCAAAGATGAAAGCATAACCCCTTCCCAAAGGGGTGTGTCCCATCCCCCCCCCACAAGTTTTGGAATAGTGTAATTTAAGTTGGGGAAGTAGTTGTGTTCACCCTGTTGTGTCTCTCTGACCTTGATCCAAAATGCCTCCCAACCAGGCTGTTTTTCCCCAAAAAGAATAAAAGTTAGGAGTTCCAGCCATAAAACTCCCACATCGCATCTAGTTTGACCCTTAAAAAAAGGATCTGACCATCCCTGGTAAGTATGCACCGGTTTTCCTGAGAAAATTAAAGATGTGATGCTACCAGGATTTCCACATAATGGCTTGCTTTATTTCTTTCTCATGGGAATAAGAAATGGCTTATGGGGGGGGGTGAAGTAATTTTCCATTCAGCCTTGTTGGGAGTTTGTTGCAGTGTTTGCTTCTGAAAGGCTTCACTATTGCACACACCTAAGCTGCAGTGTCCAAAGCAACGTGAGCCAGGAATGCCAAAGCTAGACATCGGTTGGCAGTTGAGATAAGCATTATCTTTCTCTGCCCCTCCCTCAAATACCGGCTTTGCATATGTCTGCAATGTGACTCTGAGAAAAGCGTTGACAGTTGTCAATACAATAACGTTCCTGTTCATTGGACCAATGAACAGGGCATAATTTTTGAGTTTTACGTCAGCGAACATTGTTAGTTGCTGCTACAGCACGTCAGCCTAGCCCATCATTCCAAGACGTGTTTTTGTATCAATGGAACACAACTTGGAATGAAGCCATCTGGCCTTGAAAGCATGTAGGGTATGTGAATTAATGTGTTGATGATTAATGGGTGTCAGTATCTTTGTTATGAGGTTTCAGGGTTTTCTTCTCTGTGCAATATGGAACTATTGCCTATTCTCTAGGTGCCTCCCACACTATTAGCATCCCTGTTCTTTTAGTGCCACGGATATCTTGTCCTCATGTAGTAGGACAGGGGTGTCAAACATAAGGCCTGGGGGCTGGATGCGGCCCCTGGAAGCTCTTTATCTGGCCTTCGGGCTCTTCCAGCACCATCATCAGCTGGTCTCTGCCACTGAGCTTTACCCCTTTACCCCCTCTTCCAGGTCCTGGGTATTCTTCTCAATATCCTTCCCTGCTCTCACTAAGCTTGAGAACACATAAATGAAATAAATACTATTTTCCCCTTGTTTTCTCTTCCTTTCCTCTCTCCTGTGACCAGGCTTCTATTGTAAGCCCCTTGGGGCAGGGACTGTCCTCATCATGCTTCATAAAGCACCGTGAACACTAAAGTAACATTTAGGCAGCCATTAGAGTCCTATTCCTGGAGTTTTCTCATCCTGTTTCAGTTATTCTAGTCTGTGGCTAGACATCAGGATGGACCCCTTTGCCCTCCTCTTCTCTCTATAGCTTCTTACTATATTTCTAGGGCTGGCTTTTGTTCACAGTTCTTGGTCTAGATTGTGCCCAACACTCTGTTTCCCAGTGAAGTGAGCAGAAATGTTTTTTATGCTATGCACATAGAAACACTTCTTTTGATGGTAACTTTTTTTTAGGTTATTGCTTTTGCTTTTCTTTCCAGCAAGCCTGGACAGATGGGTAGTCAGGGCAGATGGAAATCGTGCAAGATGTCACAGAAAGCACAGCAAGCAGGAACAGCAAGCCAAGTTCAACAGTTTACAGTTATTTTATTTAAAAACAAAAATATATACATTTATGCAGAAGACACACCTGACCACACTAGAACATTGCAGGAACCAGCTCTTACACACACACACACACACACAGATTTTTAATGAGTGTTTGATAAGCTGTCCTGGAGCAAAATTCTAAACTTGGGCATGAAGGGGAGCGGCGATGCTGACCACCCCCTGCTGTGCCCCCTGTCACTGCTGCCTGAGTAGGAGCGCTAAGCTGATCTGGGAAGCGGTTTCTGCTTCTAGTTCTAGCGTTTGGAAGCCGCTTCCCAGAGCGGCTTTGTGCTGCTACCAAGCACTGCTCGTCCTCCGAGAAGGAGTGGGCTGTCAAATAATTGGCTATATTCTTCTATGACCTTTAAGAGTAATGCAGGCCTCTTCCTGGAACCATTTTAACTGGCTGGGTGTAAATTCTAATGAGAAAAGAACTCATTACGTCAAGCTAGAAGGTTCTTTGTCAGGGAGGGCTAGTGAAACGGCCGTGCCAGTTTCTCTTAGATAAGACCTCTTCCAACATAGTTGTTTCGTTGGCCAAGGTCACCATGATTACTAGATGCACTGCAGCTGTGTGTTCAGCTAGGATGGGTTGGGTTGGGTTGGGGAAACTTGCCATGAGCTACTTATCATATAACCTGCTGGAAGGTTTGGCCAGTCCCATTTTTGGTAGGTTGCTGAGAGGCAACAAGGTATAAAGAGGCAATCATTTTGTGGGTCTTTATCGTCTTTCCCCATTCTTCTTCAATATGGACACCTGCCAAGTCAGCTATGATGAGGCAGGGTGAAGAACTCTCCAGTTGTGTCTTTTAGGTGAGAGGTAGTAAGGATTTAGGAGTTAGCATTTTTTATTGTCTTTATGCTGCTGCTGTTCCTCTGTCCCTGTGTTATGCTTTTCTTGAGTGCCTGTCTTTACTCTGTTTAAATTCTATAATACAACATCTATTAATACAGATATGTTTTACTGAGGACAGGAGGGAATTGTGGGTGTGAGCTAAGTTCAGTCTTGGCTGTTTAAATGCTACCAGAAGAGACCAAAGAGACCTGAGAATTGCCCTGTTTAAGCCGACAGTTTACACCTGGGTTTTGCCAGAGAAAAAGTCCCAGTTAAGGTGCATTGTTGCCCTAGGCAGTAACTGGAACAAGTAAGGCCAGTTGCTTTACCAGAAACCCAGGTCCACTTGATGACTGTGTTGTTGTTGTTGGGTAAAGCGGGCAGTGCTTGGTAGCTGCACAAAGCCGCTCCAGGAAGCAGCTTCCAGGGCTGGAACTAGCCGTGGAAGCAGCTTTCCAGAGCACTTCCCGGAGTAGTGGGTGCTGCTTGGTAGTTGCACAAAATCGCTTGGGGCAGGGGATGGCACTTACAAGTGAGGGTTGCCCCCCTGGAGGTGTGGCCCAGGCCCCAACTCTCCCCCCCTCCAGGATTGCCCCTGCAATGGCTAAGCACTGAACTACAGGCTTCTTTGCACCTACATAGCCAGTAAGAAAATTTAGACTGAAAATATTTAAAGGGTCCTAAAACAACGGGGTGTGTGCATGGCTTTGCTGTTTTTCAAGTTATTTTAAACTAGCTGTGGCACTGCAGTAGCCCAATAGGATACTGCCCAGCCAAGTAGGGTGAAAAATAGCAATTTGCCAAATGGTACGGTCACGGAAAAGGTCTTCATTCAGGGGTGTAGGCCACACCCACATGCTCAAGCATGAAATACTTCCTTGTGCAACTGTGCAGAATTCTGGCAATTTAAGCCAATCTTAAAAGCATCATGCAAATGGCCTTGCAGACTTCTCATTGGTGGTTCCAAATCGAGGGGTGGTGCAGGCATAGTGCCAAGCCATGAATGAGCAGTATGAGCCTGAGCCTTCCTGGAGCCTCTGGTTCACGTGCTCCCTACTTCCCTCATGTGCAGCAATCTTTGAACGCTCTTTCTCATACTGCTCACCTATGGTTTGGCAATGCCTGAACCAGCCCTTGATATGAGACCACCAATAAGAAATCTGCAAGGCCACTTTTAAGAATGGCTTAATCGCCAGAGTTCTGTACTGTTTCACAAGGATGCATAGCAGTTAGTAATTTAAGTTTATTGGGACAATTTAATAATGGCAGTAATAATTGATTCTGTTAGGCTCTTTTACCCCCTTTGGGATGTTGTGAAACCAGTTTGTCAACTTGCAGTCTCAACAGTACACATGTTCTGTTGTTTCTAAGGTCAAGCCTATCATATATATTGTGAACAGTGTGAAGCTTAGGGTTTAAAAAGGAGATCTTCCGTTACTTTTTCTCCTTGCCCAGGGCTTGGCCAGGACCTCTACTCTCCAAACAAACTCATGAATAGAAATTTCTACCCAGATTAATATTTTTTTCCTTATAATTTTTGTCACAATCTCTGAGCAGTCACAATTAGTGGAACACTGTGCATGCACCTAGCTGACCTTGGAAATGTTCAGAGCTGCTTTGAATATTCTGCCTTATGCTGAAGTGGGGAAATCCTGTGCACAGCCATATCCTTGAGGCTGGACAGAGCACCAATATCTCTGTTCCTTTTTAACCGCATCAAAGCAGTACTGTATTGTGAGAATACAATACATAATACTTCTTTTTGTCGCTTTATATTATTGCTATCACTAAATGCAACCGTATTCCAAATTTAATCTTGTAAATGATGGTGTTATAGAAGTGTTACAAAAATTTCTATTCATGAGTTTTTACAAACACAGACACAAAACCTAATTAGGATGTTAACCCTGTCTCACCATATGATGAGCAGGGTCATTTTTAAGGAATGTCAGCATTGTGAAGCAAAGCTTTCTTCCACTGCTTTTCTCTGACTGGAGAACAGCCATGTTGCAGACACCTGCATTCAAAAAGCAGAGTTGGAAAATGACACCTACACTGGTAGTTTTGATGCTGCCTGCCATCATACCGACTTCATCATCACCAACACCTTCATCACACGGGACAGTGATGCCAACAAGGGATAGCATAACAAGCAGATAGCATAAACCCCATGCTTGGCAGGCAGTCTGTACAAACATCTCCCTAAAAAGAAGGCAAAGCATCAACTGTGAAGGCTAAATCTGAGCCCTTCTGAGGTCCCACCATTGATGCAAGGCACTTTTGTAGCTTGACCATTTACATTGAGGAGGCTTCTGGGTTTGAAGGTGGCACATTGATGGTGAACTGAGAATAGAGTGGTCTTCACTACTGGGACCAGTCCCCAAAATGCTATCATAAAGTGTCTCCCCTGAATCCAGCATTCTCATTATATATGTAACATCAGAGGGAAAAATTGTGGTGGCATCTTAAATGCTCATCTTTTCTGTCAGCTCACAGTCTGGTCACCAGCACAGAACAAAGGATATAAAACACCTTGGTCAGTTTCTCTTATATCATCATTAGGCATCTCCCAACTGTTGGCTGTACAGAAGTCTCACATCACCCTTTGTGGGAATCAAGTTCTAGATCAGTTGTTCCCAGACATTTCAGAACCACTTAGGTCTTTGCGGGGGGAGGGGCTCAGGCAGGTACACGATCCCCAGGATTGTGCCACTACCGGGGTTGGAAGGGGGTGGGTTTCAACTTACTTGAGCTAGTGTTGGCCTCCAGAAGGTGTGGGAAGCCCTGCAGACACCTCCACAGAGCCTCCCAAGCATGAGAATATTATATATACTCATGTATACATTGAAAAATTTATGCGGCAAATAAATTGACTCTGAAAGCACAGAGTGGGCCAATATGGTAAAATAGCTTCTAAGAGCAGCTGCTTGATGAGGTTGGTGGGGGACTGAGTTGAGAACCAAGGTGTAGGAGTTGGTGGGTTAAAAACCAATCTCATTTACTTACCTGCAATTGTCCTGAGGCAGCAACAGAAAGCAAACAAAAAAAGAGAACCATTTTGCCTTCTTCTTCAAACAAGTGAAGGTGCTCATGGGAATTGTAATCTTTATGAGGGCTGCTGCTGTGGAAGTGCTATAGTCTGTTCCTCACAAAGCCTACATCTCCCATAAATGCCGTCACCTCCCTTCCTGTCTGGAGAAGAAGGTAAAATGGCTCCTTTTTTTCTTTTTGGATTTCTGTTGCTCTCTCGGATTAGAACAATGAATTACTGTACTGGTAAGTCATATTCAAAGAATCTTATGTACACCCCTATGTTTTACCTTTGACTTATCGTTTAGGGACGTGGTGGCACTGTGGGTTAAACTTAAACCTCTGCTGCTGAGCTTGCTGACCAGAAGGTTGGCAGTTCAAGACCATGCAACAGAGTGAGCTCCTGTAGCTTTTCCCAGCTCCTGCCAACCTAGCAGTTTGAAAGCACATAAAAATGCGAGTAGATAAATAGGTACCACTTTGGTGGGAAGGAAATGGCTCAACGTGCGCCTTGGCGTATAGTTATGCTGGCCACATGACCACAGAAACTTGTCCTTGGACAAACGCCAGCTCTTCGGCTTAGAAACTAAGATGAGCACTGCCCCTACAGTTGGTCACGACTAGACCATTCAGTTGTGGGGAAGCCTTTACTTTTTATGTTTTACCCTTGACTTATCGGATCACAGCAAATTCTATTATTTTTGGCTTAAAACTTGCCCTTGACTAATTAATGAGATAGACTAAAAATAATAATTGGACTCCTGGTTTTGCAATAAAAATTTATTGAGTGGCTTCTAATTGTGATTCGAGGATCGCTTTGCTGCCTTCCCCCCTTAAGGGGATAGGGACAAGTGTTTCCCTGGCTGGTGGTTCATGACCCACCAGTTTGGGAAGCACTATTCTAGATGGTAAGGCCACATCTGGAATATCACTGCATCTCAAAAAGGACACAGTGGAACTGGAAAAAGTGCAGAAGAGAGCAACCCAAGATGATTACTGGGTTGGGGCACCTCCCTTATGAGGTAAAGCTACAACATTTGGGACTCTTCAGTCTAGAAAAAAGTCACCTGAAGGGTGATATGATTGAGACATACAAAATTATGTAGGAGAGTGATAGATGGAAGTTCTTTCCGCTCTTATACAACACCAGAACCAAGGGACATCAACAAAAATTGAATGTTGGGAGAGCTAAAAACAGACAAAAATATTTCTTTACCCACTGTGTAATTAGTCTGTGGTACTCCTTACTGTAGGATGTGATGATGGTGTCTGGCCTAGATATCTTAAAAAGGGGATTGGACAGATTTATAGGAAAAAAGTCCAACACTTACAAGCCATAATTGGTATGTGCAACTTTAGAAGTAGGCTGTCTCAGAATGCCAGGTGCAAAAGAGTGGCAACAGGCTTGTCTTGTGTGCTCCCTGAGGCATCTGGTGGGCCACTGTGAGATACAGGAAGCTGGACTAGATGGGCCTCTGGCTGATCCAGCAGGGCTCTTATGTTCTTAGATGTTCAGGGTATATCCACTTGCTATACTCAGCCAGTATAACAAGAACACCATTAGGATTGCATTTACCCTTTGGCATGAATTTTAATGCCAGGAAGAATACATAGATGTTCTAGTACACAGTTTCTTGTAGGCAGGCGCTTACATGCTGGTCACTCTATCAATATTTCCGATCCTCTTGAAGGCAGTAAAAAAAAAAGCTTAGGAGAAACTGTCAGTGGTGCCATTGACATCAAGGAGGCTAGAGACCTAGCAGCAGGTCCAAAATGAGAAGGTTCATACTGGGGATGCACCTGAGGCTTCAACACCTACAGGAACCATTTCTATAAGGTTATTGCATAGATGTGCTGATTAAACTTTACCAATGATGGTGTTGGAGAAGACTCTTGAGAGTCCCCTGGACTGCAAGGAGATCAAATTGGTCAATCCTACAGGAAGTCAAGCCTGACTGCTCCATGGAAGGACAAATACTGAAGCTCAAATACTTTGGCCACCTCATGAGAAGAGAGGACTCTTTAGAAAAGACCCTCATGCTGGGAAAGATGGAAGGCAAAAGGAGAAGGGGGCGGCAGAGGATGAGATGGTTAGATAGTGTCACCGAAGCAATGAGCATGAAATTGGGCGAACTCCGGAAGCTAGTGGAAGACAGGGAGGCCTGGCATGCTGTGGTCCATGGGGTTGCGAAGAGTCGGACACGACTTAGCGACTGAACAACAACAAGTTGATTAAATAACTGTTGTGGTTGATTCCATGTGACCTGAGAGGCATATACGTGTAATTAACCTCAGTCTTCCTGTCAAACCACCTTTAACTCTCCAGCCCCAGGTAATCCTATCTCTTCCTGCAACAGTTTGTCTCTGTTCACTGGGCAGCTTAATGAGCAGTGTTGAATGTGGAAGCATGTGGAAGCAAGGAGAAATGCAGTATTTGGTGAAACAAGTTATTAGACCAGGGAGGAGGTATTGTGCATCAGACTCTGACTAATCGACACTGTGTTTAGAAAAACCATGATTCTGTTATCCAAAAGGAAATATGTTGGATTTTCACTTTTACAATAGTATAGCTCTGACTTCTCAGAAAATGTGATATTTCTGCACCAAAAACACTACCTGGGTAGGAGGAATGGAAAATTAAATGACCTTGATTCCTTTATAATGAGGAGGAACCCTGAATAATATGTATTGTATGTAAGAAATCATCTGCCCCACCTTAGGGGACTTGAGGCAGCTTACAAAATGAAATACCATAAATGACTAGTACAAAATGCAATAAAGCAACAGCAGCCATTTAAACCAAAAGAAAATAAAGAGTAAACAAATCAAACTTTGTAAGCGTCTGTGTAAAAAGCCAGGTCTTCAAGCTTTGGCAGAATCCCGGCAAGGAGAGAGACCACTGCACAGCAGTAGTGGGGAATTCTACTTTTGGGGGGCTGATACTGTGAAGGCCCCCTCATGCGTTGCTAGCAGCTGAATCTCTGAGGGTGGCAGGGCATGCAAGAGATACTCCTTCCCTGATCTTGGTAGGCAGGTAGTTTCATACAGGGAAAAGTCTTCATTATTTTGACCTCTGTACAGGGCTTTAATATCCAGTGCTTTGAATCATGCCCAGAAACAAACTGGCAACTAACGCAGCTGAAGCAACAATAGTGTGGCAAGCCTGTGATATCTTGTATAGGTGAGCAACTGGGCATCTGCATTTTGTACCAGCTAATGTTTCCGAGGGTCTTCAAGATCAGCCCCATTTAGAGCATGTTGCAGTAATCCAGTTGTGGTCAGAAGGAGTGCCCTGCAGCCACAAGAAGCATTAACAAATAGACTTGGAAATGTATGTGAGCATTTTTGTTTGAGGAACATATTTAGGAAGGGACCTAGTGAGAATTGAGAGCATTTTAAGAGAAGGCGCTGATTTTAGCTTAATGCTGTAATGACTGGTGTCTACATATCTGAGAGTTTATCCTCTTTTTCTCCAAGATGGGTGTGACTGTTAAGGAGCTGTTTGTGTTCAACAAAAAAAGAGCAGCACTTCCTCTTGCAGCCTCTCCCTGGAGACCAGTACGGGAGTATTTGCAGACATGGGCAGCAGCTTGTTGACATACAAGTAAGCAGGTGCCCTGCCCAGTCCTAGCAGTGGCCCTGAAAGTGGCTGCTTTTGAGCCTGGTGTTTTGTTCATTAACCATTGATGAATAGAAGGGAGCGAAGCATGAAATGAAATCTGTGGGCAGGTCTAATCTGTGTATGGTCCCCTGCAGAACTACCCTGCCCTTGGTAACGCAAATAAGGTGCTGGGGATCAGGCCGCATTTAAGGTTGCTTGAACATAGCCCCATTTAACTCGGTTGGACTTTATTACTTAGCAGCTGTAGGATTGTGGCCTTAGATACATCAAAGCATAACTGAAATGGGTTGATGCTCCATTATATCGGTCGTTCATTCTCTTACCACGTACTGAACTTCGTATACGTAACTTGGACAACGGCTGTGACCATGTTAATAAAGCATGGAGTGTTGACCTGATGAAGCATTACATTACTAGTGGTATGTTAATTACTGAGGTTGCAAGAGAGACTGTTTCTGTGAGCACAAGTATTTCTGCATCACAAGTGCTGCCTGCTGGTGGCAGGATATTGCCATATATCTAATGAAGAGGGTTTCATTAAAATATTGTTCTTTTTATACTAATGGCATTTGTTTGCATATTTGAGATTTTCTGTCCCTTTTTATAGTACTTGCTTCAGCTGGTTATCTCTCTGAGGATTGTGTGCATGTGTATCCATAAACACTTTGAATATCCTTCAGGAATCTAGTAAATAAATATTGGAAGGAGAGTTGAGGAATATCATCAAAAGGTTAATGTCCTCATCGCTTTAAATGAGCTGGATTCATTTCTTGACTTGAACCAGGACTGATATGGAATCTGTTGCATGGCTGGCTAATCTGTAACTGTCCTTGTTGCCCTGCTGTTATCCATTCATATATTTGGTGCTATGCATCAATTTGATGCAGCAAAAATCCCATGTGTTGCTGAACTTGTTTATCTGGATGATAAATCTTTGCAACTGGGTGTCTTCTTTTTGTGCACATTGTAAGCAAGCTATCACTAGAAGGTTTCTGTAACATACACACACATACTTCAGGTAGGCAGTCTCACGTCCTTGCTGGGCATGAATGACTTGGACAATACTGTTGGATTTATTTATACTCTGCTTGGAAGTGTGTACTAATGATGGAAGTAGTAATGTTTCTAACTTTATTCTCTGTTGATCTCATCAGCTTCTGATTTATCCTGTGTGGACCCAGATCACTTCTACAATCGCACTGTTTGGACCCAGCTAGAGTCTGTTAATCATTTGTTCTGCCCTCTGGATAATCAGAGCCTCCACCTTATTCAGACTACCTCAGACTTTAACATCCAGTGGAGCAAAGACTGTCACCTGCTGAACCTCACGACTTTAGGCCGCTTGCACAGCACACTATACAACACAACTGCGTACCTTACCTTCCAGCACTCAGATGCCAATGATGAAGGCAACTACACTTGCACACTGTACTTGAACGGTCAGAAAAACGCCTCCTTCACTGTCCAGCTGGTCATGGCAGGTGAGTGCGGGGAGTGGGAAGATAGTTTTACCGTGGGGGAAGTGGGGAAAGTGCCACTACTCGTGCTTTTGATAGCCCATTTACCATAGTGAAGTAGTGGGTGACAGAAGTGAAAAAAGACGCCTGCCTGAAGAGCTGCTACGATTCTGAGTAGCTACTGTTCTAAAGAGACTGGTGCTTGATTCAATATAAGGCAGCTCCATATATGCCTCTCTGTTCCCCAACTTTAGATTTATAGCTTTAGAATTACAGATTAGAATTAACTGTGTTCGAAATAACTGTGTAGCGTCAATCTTGGAAAAAGTAAAATAAAATCCTCTGCTACAAATGGAAAGAGTGTACCAGAATACTTGGGACTGATACGTCCACTTCCATCTTATTTTCTTGTGTGAACATTTGAACCAAAGCTATGACCGTATAACACTGGATGACACACTTCCTTGCATTAATAGCAACGTGATTTAGCTGAAAATGGTCTCCAGCAGTCTCAGGAAGCACGTGCCTCATTTGGAGATGTTAAAAGGGCTTGGGATGAATTGCTTTTCTTTTAGACTTTGAAAGCTGCTCTGGCTTGGCTAAGGATTGCATGTAGTCATTGAAAGGCATATTTGTCTGCAATCTTGCCTTTTATGAAATAAAAAGGACTGGATAGGGTGTCCACAAAGCAGTCCCTGCTGGAAAAGGAGCCCCCCTCCCCTTTGTGCCTTGCTGTGTTCCTTGCTGCTGAACATAAGACATTATAATGATCCTTTCCCCCCCCCGCCCCCACGCACACAGACCCATGGCAAGTAGATAATTCATGAGATATTGATGTTTGCAACATCATGGGATATTGGGGTTTGTTTAGCTTCGTTGTCACGTGGGTCCTCCTCTTCTACCTCAGGAGTCCATCTCAACTCCCCTGTGACTTATTCCTGTGTTAAAATAATTGCATGGCATTTGAGTAAGGAACGGTGGGTCTGAGTGTCTATGGTTTTCACTTATTTGACAAGCCTTTGTGTACGAGAGAGAGAGAGAGAGAGAGCGCGCGCACAAACTGTGGCCATTACTTGGCAAAGTTAGCCACTTCACTGTGGCTCGTTCTTCTTGGAAGAATTGATAAGCCTTAATTTCTTAGAGCACAATCCTAACCTGGAGTTTGGCCAGCACAAGGACCACTATAAAGTGCGTTTGGACCACTCTCAGAGTTGGACGCATATCTGTGTGCTGGCCTCCCTGACTCCGAGAGTGGTCCAAACATATTTTACAGTGTCTCTGGTGCTGGCCAAACTTTTCTGGCCTAACTGTGCCAGCCTAACTCCAGGTGAAGATTGTGCTCTTAATCAGAGAAGGACATTGTGCTTGAAGAGAGAAGAAAACTAGAGACAACTGTCAAAAACATACTCAGTATGTAAGGGAATGTGATCTAGCTGCTGTGTTGTACTATAAAATCCCCAATCTACCAGCTATTCCACTTTGAACTCCAGTTACTTTCCATAGTGAGGTACACGTTCTTTTCTAAAACCACCCCTCCCGGTTCTGAAAACTTGGAAAAAGCTTTTAATGGGTGACTGATCTGATGGCATGAAAGATGGAAAGAGAAGAACACTGTTCTGGACTCTGAACGGGCGTTGAGAATAATTAAAGCACTACCGATTCTTGACATACTTAACCTCAAGTCTATACACCACTGTTGCATATCGTTCTGCTCTGAAGCAATCTTTAGACACCTTTTTATTGTGCTTCCTGGAGAATTTGGACATTGTGACATCCAGACATGTTTCAATATACCACTTCTCATAGAAATTTGCATTTGAGAGCAAGAGTTGTGTATAAGAATATAGAAGAATGCACGCATTAACTCTTTCAACTTCCAAATAGAGAGTCATGGGGTAGGAGGGGCCATCCGTGGAACAGCTTTGCTTAGTGAGATGCATGAAAATGCAGTTTCAGGGCCAGGAGTGATTTCTCTATTCGTTGGACCTAAAAGGCAAGTGTATGACTTGTAGAGTAAAAGTTAGAAGCACCTTCTCTTGTAAATTAATCTCTCCTTGTCTTCTCTTCTTCAATAGATCTTTGCAGTGTGCTTCCCAAATTCATCTACCCTTCAAGCAATGTGACTTTGGAGCATGCTTTGGGAAGCCAGTTAACACTGAACTGTACTGTGCAGCTGCCCTTCAGCCGAAATTGTGATTTTGCTCTGCACTGGATGAAAGATGGCAACTGGTTAGACAATGAGACACGTACTTCTCCTACTCGTTGGTAAGAAGATTTACCTGGGAGTTCTTGTCTAATGGGGGCAAAGTCTTAAATGGGCTGCATGAAATAGCCTAAAGAGCACCTGCCGAAGATATTTTCTTCTGTCAAAGTCAGGACATTGTATACATTCAGGAACAATAACTGCCTCGACAATTAGTCTTATTGCCTAATTATATTAGGGTAGATCGCCTTATAGCCTAATAATGCATTGCATATAGATGTAGCTAATACGAAGGAGTAGATTTGTGTAGTGAGTGACTGCATTTGCTGTCCTTTTTCCTTTTTTAAAAATTGTATGCTTCAGCCTTAGAGAAGGGGACTGTGCAAAAAAACCAAAGAGGGGCAGTTGTCTGTGAGACTGAGGAATATTTAAGCAATAAGACATTTTTAGGAATAAGACATCATGCCCTGCAACGGAATCGCTTCTTTGAAGGAAGACATTTGGACCTGCCACGACTGAATAATGGCAATTAATTCATTTATTTTATTTTAATGATTTGGAAAGGTCGGAAACCTAGGGAGAACATCTTCTAAAAATGGAGAGTGTGCAGTCATTTTTGTGGTAGAATAAATTAAGACAGACATTCTGAAATACCATCACTATTTGCAGAGCAAGGAATCTTATAAGAAGCTGAATATGAATATAGTGTATTTACCATTCATGTCTCATTCCTTGCAAGAATTCAGTGTTTAATAAAATCCAGAGACAAAATGGAACTCTTCTAGGCTTCTTTTTCAGTCAAACTCAGGCTAGAATTTCTTCTAAAATATTATGTGGACCGTATGCTGACTCAAATCTGTTTGGCTCCCTAGGTTCAATGACAAGGAAACAGAGATATTTATCTCCCAAACTTTGGAGGTGAATGTGTCTACTGATGAAAGTTATGGAAATTTTGCCTGCTGGGTTAGAAACAACACAGCCGTTTTCACATTGCAAAAATCAGGTAGCATTTATTTGGATTTTATCCTGGGATACCTTGTGTTTGTGCCCCAGTAAAAGAATAGCCTCTGTAAAAGGAAGATTCTGCCAATCACCTGGGATGTGGTCTCGAGTTGTAGTCATCAATCCCCTAATTCACAAGTCATAGCAGACACCCATTGCAACTTGATCTGAGCCACTTATAGAGTCTTTTTGACTCGCATTGTGAGTCATTGCAAGAAACAAGTCTAATAAACAGACCCTGAAGCCTTCCTCCTCCCGTCTACCCCCAGCCCCCTCCTTCGGGAACCAAACTGCCCTCCTCCCACCTGCTGCTGCCATCCTTCTGAATGCCGGCTTCCGGATCAGCCATGAGCTCTTTGGAACAATGTGAAAGCAGCAAAAAAGTAAACTAAGCGAACATACACACACAAAAAGAAAGCTGCAAGCACACAGAAAAGTGAGTTCGGACTTGAGTCTATTAGAGTCATGACTCTTTCAAATCACTGGCCCCAAGTCATGATTTGGCTCCGAGTCAGTGATGTCCATGACTTGAGTCAACACGAGTTGAGAAAATCCAATGTTTTTGCAACTTGAGTTGTCACAACTTGAGGATTGCCATCCGTGCCGATCACTAAATTTATTCCACATAGATGAAAATCCCACTTGGGTTTCTGAAATGAGGGGTGAAGAGAGAACTATTTTAGAGCTGTCAGACTGCTCTGCAATCACCTTGTTTTTTTCAGTCTAGGTGCACCTTTCTTCCTAGGGCTAAAAAAAATTAGTTCTAGAAGATTGAGAATGGTTGTGGCTGGCACTAATTGGACAGTGCCTGTATATAAAATCCAAAAAAGAGATTTTTTTCTTTCACTGGCCACACAAGCCTAACTTGCATTGGAATCAGCAGGCCTGTTCACTGCACTGCATCTAACCATATTAGGAGGCGGCTGCAGCAGCTCAGCACGGGCAAGGGGATATGTTCTCCTTGTCCCCGGGTAAGCCCCAGCCAGCCCTAAGGGCAGTGGTGTCATCTACGCTCTTGCAGACGGAACGCTGGGCGGGACTTAGAGTGATCGACAGCCCGTCGACTCACTTCCGCTTTCTTCGCGCTCCCTGCACAGCTTTCCCTCGCCTCGGAGGGAGCGCCTGCTCGCCAGGGGGGATGGGTGGGGGGCGCACCGGGTGTCTGGGCGAGCAGGCGCCTTCTCCGAGGTGAGGGAAAGCCGCATGGGGAGCGCGAAGAAAGCGGAAGTGAGTCGACGGGCTGTCGATCACTCTAAGTCCCGCCCAGTGTACCGTCTGCAAGAGAGTAGATGACACCACTGCCTATGGGGCTGCTCGGATCTGCACCCGCAGAATAGCAGGCGCAAGTCCGCACAGCCAAGAGTGGCCCGAATTGGGGCTGCCCAACCCAGGGACAGGGGTTAGGATATGGCCTCTCCGCCCATGATGCCACACCCACCTCCAGAACACCCTTGGCACTGCTTTGCATTGGCAGAACTAAGCCAGCACATGGCTGGTGCAGCTGACGGGTGCAGTGGCACACGGCTGCCAGCACTGCTTCTGCGCCGGCCCACTGACCAAATCTGCAGTGCAGATTTGTGGCAGTGCTGTTCCAGTGCAAGAGTGCTGCACCGGCGCAACACCAGGTGAGGATTCCGCCCTGAGTGTAGACATTTTTTATTATTAAGAATCCTTTGAGGAGCGTTGGTGCTGTGCTCTAATTTTTTGAGAGTAGGTTGCCTGAGAGGAGGGAGCAGAGCAAGTCTGACAGTTGAGCCAGTGTTCAGTTTGCTGATGCGGCCACCTATCATTCAAATATTGATGCTGAGCAGAAGCTGGGCTTGCGCTGCTGCTGCTGAATTTGCTCTCTTCCTGTGGTCAATATTTATGTTTCTCTGCTTGAGTTGTGAATAAGCTGCATGTTCTGGATTATGTTCTCTAATCACTCTCTAAAGAGTTGCTCTTCAGTTGGCTGGCATTTCTGCTGTGTGCCCTTGTCTTTAAAAACAGGGCCTTGTTGAGATGTTGTTGTGAAGTAAATACATAAATGCGACTGATTGACTGATTGACTGATTGATTGATAAAAATGTGCAGCATTCAGGGAGTAGTAACACAATCCTTTGCCTGTTTTACATGTAAGTAAATCTCACTGTGTTCAGTGGCTTACTCCCTAGCAGGTATATTTCAGATGGAAGTTTTGGGCATGACCCAAAGCTGGGTATCTTAAAACAGAAACATGATTTTGGGGGTCAGTGTAATGAGCTACCCAGAGTGTTACATTTTCTTTTCATAAACCTAAGTACGTACTCTTTAGAAGAGGCCTCTACGTCAGGCACAACTTTGTTCCTTCGTAAGCTCAGTCATTAGGCATCTCTGTTCCACTGAGGCCATGATGGATAGGGTAGAAAATTCTCAGCTTCCATTGAAAGCAGCAGCAGCACCTTGCCTGCATGTCGTAATGTTCGACGTTTGCCTGGATCTACCTGACCTGGAAGTTCTATACTTTTAAAATGTTTTTGTACCCTTATTGTGCTGAGTAGTCAAAGGATGCTGAGTTCGTATTGATCTCTACTCCTCTGACCTAAGGCCGTTGGTGCTGGCAGTATATCCAGAGATCAAGACTCTGAGCTGATTTTAAAGGCTCATTTTCCAAGAGCAGCCTTGTGACTTCATCTTCTGTGAATCTGCTGACGGTAAATTGCCACACGATGGCACCAGCAGACAATGGAAACTTGGCTGAGGCATTTTGTTAGTCACAGCCTTTTAGTCTACTCTGCTGAGAAACAAGTAAATTTTTTAGACTGCTGCTTGGTAGCATGTTTTCTCTGCTGCTGCCTCTCAGTATGCATGATGCTTGAAATCTCCTCCATCTGGAAGTTCTCTTGGGTTGATGGAGCAATTTGAAAACCAGAGCCTCAGTTTATCTTAAGACAATGTCAGTATTCAGGTGTGGATCTGGGTGCTTCTACAAATGGCCCAGTTTAATAGTGTGTCTGTGTGCAAAACGGGCTCGGTGACAATGCACTTGAGCTTGATGCAAGAGATTAACTTGGTTCTGACATTTGTAAATAATTTAGTTCACATCCACAAGGTTAAAGATGGTCAGCAGAAACCAGAAACCTGCAGTGAATTTATTTCTGCATATGCATCTTGTGAATTGGGGTATTTAGAAAAGTTAGGAATGACCTATTAATAATGATGCTAGAATAATGATGCTAGAATAATGTGATGCTAGAATAATGTCATTATTCACCTTCTGCTCATCCTCATTGCCATGGTTGCTTGTTGTAATAGATTTATTAATCTCTTTATTGGTCTTAGTTCAGGAGTTGCACAGCTCTTCTCCACCTAATTAGAAATAAATCACGCAGTACTATGTCCTGGAGACCACTGAATAGTCACTCTTCCCTTCCTTTTTTCTTTCTACGACAGACTTGTACACAGCAGTGCCATGATGAGAAGAGACTCTTCTCTCTTCTTTTTTTCCTTTATTGATGTACGTTAATTGAAAATGCCTCTTTATGTTGCAGCAGAGACTGCTGGGCACTTGGGTGCTGTACTAGCGGCACTTACCGTCATAGCACTACTGGCACTGATAGCTGTGATGTATGTGAAGTGTCGTCTCAATGTGCTGCTCTGGTACTGGAACCGTTATGGAGAGCTGGAGATCAGTGGTAAGCTTTGGGGTGTGGTGAAGGAACGGTTTGCTCTTGCGGCAGCATTTTTTAATAGGTTGGGAAGGTGTTGGCGCCCTTTGCATAGTGGAAACCTGGCGCTGTAGCCAGTCTAGGCGTCTGTAGCTTTCCCATAAGATGAAGTGGTTAGTAAGTAGAACTGAAATAAAATTGCAGCCTTCCTGCCTTGTTTTGATGCCCAACATGGTTTGTAGCAGAGACAAGACTGAAGGGGTTTTCTTGGGTTTAGAGTTTTGTTTTTTTGTAAAGTGTGCTTACAGCAAGTAAGGGATCTGCCTCCAAGCTTCAGTATTGGTTATTCTTACCGCAGAGGTGACATTTGACAAAAGGCTGGTTCGTAGTATTCTGGCTTGTCGGCACTGGTTGAAAAAAGAAAGAAAAAATGAATAATACATGAAGTATTTTACTGAATTGCCCTTCCCGGTGCTATTTTCCAGATGGAAAACTCTATGATGCTTATGTGTCTTACGCCAACTCAACTGATGACAGGAAGTTTGTGAACTTTATAGTCAAACCACAGCTGGAGAATCGTCATGGCTATAAGCTCTTCCTGGATGATAAAGATATTCTGCCTAACTCAGGTAGAAAAGTCCAACATTACATTTAATACTTTGCTGGGTCATTCAGGTGTGATCTTGAATTTGGGCTATAGGAGGATAATTGGCTAGGCTACATGAAATGAAGCCTTTTGGTTTCACTTGCCCATTCGGCACTCTGTTCATTTTGTAAGTTTAAGTTTGTTTGTAATGTGCCAACTCTGTTGAATATTGCAATACGGGATGTGGGGAAAACAAAAGGTTCTTTCATATTCCATAGTTGTTCACTAGAAGACTGGGGGCACTATCTAGATATTCAACTTGAAATCGCTACCGGCTGCATTTCCCCCCAAATGTGCTGAGCACTGCTCGACACTGAGCTGTTTGCACACTTCGTTTATCTTGCATCACCTGAGATATGCCTTTGATAGAAAAAGTACACATGGATGGTTCTTTTGGTTAGCTTGCCCTGTCAATGGGACTTCAAGTTACCGGAGAAACATTGAATTTCCAATAATCAAAAGCTTGTCCTTTGGTTACTTGCCAAAACCACTGGCACTCATTTCATCAAAAGCAAATAACTGTTGTCTTACAGGATGTAAATCCCTAAAGACTGGGACTGATCCTTTCCTTCAGGGCATTGGTTCAGAGCTGATGTGGCATTGGATGCATAGTCGAGTAATTGGTCCATGATTCCAGTAGTAGAGCACATGCTTTGTCCTAGTTCAATCCACAGCAACTCAGACTAGGGCTGGGCAAGACTCTTGTCTGAAAGGCACTATCCATCATCTGACTTGGTATTAGACAGTTTCATATGTTTAATCCAGTTTTGTATAGGAGGCTGGGGAAGTGTTGAAATAGTGGTAGATCCTTTCAGAAGATGTATCCTATTGTCTGCCTCTTTTACAGAACCGTCTGCAGATCTGATAATGAATGTTAGCAAGTGCCGACGTCTCATTGTGGTTCTGTCTATTGCATATCTGGAACAGGAATGGTGCAACCATAATTTCAGGTAACTCTAAACTCCCTGAGAAAGCTGTTGTTTTGCTGGGGCCTCGACTGATGAGTACCTTCCACTCTAGCAAGAATTGTCTCTACTATAGTTGTAGCTTTCTGTCCCCAACATACAAAATCACTCTCTTGTATCTGGAAATGAAGTACAGAAGTCTTGAGTTCGGACTCCTCAGGCCACCTTACAAAGCCTTTGATTCACCATTTGAAGCAGTGGAGCCTTTGAATTAATGGCTTGGGTGGCTGATTCAGGTGCACGGCCCTTTCTGCATATTGGTTGGGGCAGGCGCAGTTGAATTACTATTCAGTTGAATTATGAAATATTGTAGAGATACAATATTTGCTTATGACTCACTAAAGTGGTTGTCTTGTTTTACAGGGAGGGTCTCTGGAGGCTGCTGGAACTGTCCCGGAAGCCAACCTTCATTGCCTTTGAGAGCCAGTACCGGGAGATAGCACATCCAGCTATTAATTTGCTGAAGCAGCATAAGAATGCTGTGACTCTTTTGATGTGGCGTGCTGGTTCCATGGTAAATGGTGGGCTTAAACCTCACCACTTTGATTCTGGATATCAACTTTAGAGCAGTATATGAAGCTCTTCAAAGATCACTGAAATGTAGAGAAGTTTCTGCTCCGAGAAGGGCAGTGATGCTCTTTTTAATTCCTTGACCTATAGTGTCAACTAAGTTTGCCCTCCCCCCCCCCCGCCCCAGAAAATAGACTGTAGAAAAGTCTTAACTTGATTTGGTCTTGTCATAGCCACTCATTGATTACTGTTACTTACCCAGTGACTGGGGACTCTGATATTCTCCAGTGGCATCTTGGGTGATAACACAAATATTGCATCTGTATGAACAGAACTGGGGCTGTGGGCATGCTGGCAGCCCCATGTGCTCCCACAGCTCTTGTGGCAACAAATATGAAATGAAGCAGCCATAAGTGCATCAAATAATATTCTGTGTAGTCCTTTAATTCTGAGTAAGCAAATAAAAAGCCACAGGGAGGCACCAGAACCTGAAAAATGAGAATTGGAAGCATCCACTTTGCTTTACCCAAGCATCGTTTTATAGGTGTGTGTGTCTGTGTGTTTTCATATCATGATAAATGGGCAGTCACATGCTTTTGATCCGTGATACTGCCTGCAGTTGCACATCAGAACATTTGGGCATTTGGCCCTGAAGGAGCTGTCACTCTCAAAGTGGGACAAACATCTCCTCCGAGATGTGCAGATAGTTGCAGGGGCAGGCATGAGCCCATTTGCTGTCTTTGGTATTCAAGGTGGGGATTTCACACCCAGTTGTATTTGCTGAACAAAAGGGGAACACATCTGCTGTTTTATCTCCTCCAGGAGTGATCTCACTCCTAGATCAGGTTGGGAAATGTCTTCTTTAGTATCCCCTGGTTTTCTCCCAGCACCAAAGTGCAGGATGGTCTATGTTACTATTTTGAGAAGCTCATGCATCTTTTTTTTTTTTTTTCTTGGCTTAAGGATGCTTACTTTGGTAAAATTTGAAAACCTGTAGTATTTAATTGTGTTGAGCTACACAAGGGCTGCATTCCCTGATGACCATCCTCTGCCAAGTTAAATATCCAGTATCCAGCACTGCTGCGATTCCATTGCAGTGAAAAGTACTACAGTATTTTTGTGAAATGTCAGTATTTATAATGTTTGTGATCCCAAAAGTTGAACACTTTGTACTTTTGTCTCACTCATTGGTTCAGCTGAGGGCAACCCTTTTTCCCCTTCCCCTGTTGTGGATGTTTTTCAAAACCTATGACTGAGTTTCCTGATTGTGCTCACAAGCTGTTTTCCTTTTTTTAGTAGTCTTTTCGGAGAGAGAGAGAGCATGTGAACTCTTCATATGCATGGAATTAAAATTCTGTTCGTGGAATTAAAATTGCATGTGCATGAAATCCTAGGTTTTAGGAATGGTGAAGTCTCTCCAGCTCCAGAAGCCTTCCATCAGGAGTAATGCCACTTAATACCGCCTAGATTTTGCGGTGCGTTTCATCTCGGAGACAGAAGAAGCTGAATAGCAGTACTACTGGTAGAGCTCTAGGCCCCTCGGCAGGAGCAGACACTTTATCTTCTGTGCATGAATAATTTGGGAGTGAGACGCTTTGCAGATGGAGAGTTCCCATAGAATGCTGTCCCGAAAGCAGAGCTGCTGGGACCTGCTCAGAGGCGGATTGCAGAAGGGCTTGTGCGTGACTGGCAGGCGTGTGATGAAGGCCTTCGCCTTTCTCTTTACTGCTTCTAGGTGCCTTCTTCTGATTTCTGGAAGGAACTGTGCCTTGCTCTGCCACGGAAAGTGTCCTATCCAGGCCTTAGGGGAGACCCTCAAACCCATCTCCAGGAAGACAAAGATCCTATGCTGATACTCCACAGCAGCTACTTGGATTTCCGGGGGGAATCCCACCCTGAAGGAGACGCTGGTAATGGCCCCCTATTCACCTTGCTCTGCCGTTTTTCCTTGGAGGGATTATGCTGAACTAAACCAGTTCAGGTGCTTAGTGCTTCATGAATACCGCATCAATAGGATGCAGGCCACTGCTGTCAATTCCCCAGATATATACTGCTCTGCGGCATATTTATTACTTTAAAATGTACTTCGCCTATCAACTGAAAAGCTCAAAGGAAGCTAGCAACCAAGTTAAAAAAAACTCCACATCTAATTAGCTTTAAAATAAAACATTAAGCTATAGCAGGTAAAGTAAACCACAGCAGAGATAGCCCACTGTGTTTCTGAACAAAGAGCTTTTCATAAGCTTCCTAAAGCAGCTCGGTGAACTGGCCACAGGGGCCTCTTTGGGCAGAGTTTACCAAAAGAGGGCCACCACAGGAAAGGCTCTGCTCCTTGCTGCCAGTAAGACTTCCCCCCACAGCAATGGTACCTGGAGCAGAACCATGCTCAAATTGCTTGCAGCCTACAGGGTGAGAGAAGCGAGGGAGAATCCTGTTCTCAATTCTTCCTGCTGAACAGAAGTGGGGTCTTATTTCAGATGACAGTAAAGGTGAGAAAATGGTTGGACTTGTAACGTGTGGAGAAAGCTCCTTGTTAGCCAGGACATGCCTTGCTAACTCGGTGAAGCGTGTTTGCTTTCTCCTGTTCAGCTAGTCCTGTTTAACCTTTGGGCTAATAATCTTTTACAGCTCACGCAGTTTAGCCGCAGACCAGCTGGCGCTTAGGTGAGCTCTTATACAAAAGGGCCCTCCTTGCCTCATCTTTGCCACTCCCTGCCTAAACATCTCTCTATGAACCCTGAGCTGGTTGTGTCTTCTCAGGGCTAATTTTCTACCTTTTGACAAATTTGGGCACCAAACCTCTGGATATGGACTTTGGAGTCAGCCCCACTGAACATATTTCTATGGAAACATTCATAGTACCAGGTTGCAGGTTTAGGTATGCTGTGCTAAGAGTGAGAGGGTAGATTTTTGGAAGCGATTTGGAAATGAGGTGGCTGTTCATGCGGGCTTTACCTCTCTCTAACAGGTTTTTGCATTGTTTTGAAAAGCTGTAAAACCTGTTCAATCAGAGATAACGTTGGGGCGGGACAGGTGAAGTATGTGTGAACAGCCTGGAAAGCAAATCACTCTCGCTTTCCTTCAGAAAAATTTTCTGCCCTCACCTCCTCGAGTGCAGTCAGATCCGGATCATGTGACCTCTTCTTGAACAGCAATGTGCTGTGGCAGCATCTGACTACTTTGGCCAACCATAAGTATTGGCCTCAATTTTGCCATTAAGTGCTACTTCTGTGGCTTCCAAATGGCAAATTGGGTCCTGCTTTTTGGCTCACCTGGAAGGGTACCTACTTAGCCAGCCCTTTCATCATGATCTAAATCCAGGTGAGTTTCTTTCCTTTCATGGGGTGAATCATACCTGGTTTAAACCAATTGCTTTGTTCATTCACTCCAACCACTGAAGAAGGAGCAGGATGACTTTTCACAGATAACGTGGTACCGCAAACATGAAAAGTGCAGTGTGGGGGCTGGGTACTTATTTTCTATTACATTTCTGTCTTGGCCTTCCTTCAAAGGAGCTCAGAGAGGCACAACATTCCTGCCATGGGCAAAGAGGCACCGTTTAAAGTGGTGTCCTCTTATATTTAGCAGTGGAAGAGCAACTCTTCATTGCAGCCATTCCAATGGCTGTTGCTGGTGTCTCTTTTCCGTCTCTTTCTAGACTCTGAGCACTTTGGGGACAGGGAGCCCATTATTGATTTGATTTGCTATGCAAACCATTTTGTGAACTACTTTTTGTTGAAAAGTGGTATACAAATATTAATTAATGATTTCCCCCACCCCCCAAATTTGGTCCTCTCCCAGCAGCTCTGTGATGTAGTTTAGGCTAAGGCCAGCATAATTAAGCCAGCAAGTTTGGCTGGCACAAGGGACACTGTAAAGAGTGTTTGGACCACTCTCTGAGTTGCGGGGGTTGGGGTTGGCGGTGCATGTCTGTGTGCTGGCCTCTCTGGCTCTGCAAGTGTTCCAAACATACTTTACGATGTCCCTTGTGCCTGCCAAACTTTGCTGACCTAATTGTGCCGGTCTAACGCCAGGTTAGGATTGTGCCCAGAGGGAGTAACAAGGTTGCTCAGGGCCATTCACAGCCACGTAGAGATTAGAGTCCTAGTCCTAGTCCAACCTGCTAATCATTATGCCCTACTGGCTCTTGAGTAGGTAGGTAGGGAGAAATAAGAGTGGAGTGGAGGAAGCTGGTCTCTTTTGTGCCACCATTCTCAGGATTCAAAAATAGAATCTATTTTCCATGCCAAAGGCAGTTTTCCAACCTCAGAGCTTGCATCTGAATATCATGTGGTTAGTTCTCGCATCTTGCTTCCTAAGTCTACCGAACTGCAGCTGTATCATGGCTCAGTGGGAGGGAAGTGCACTTATGGGCATTGGCCCCAAAGGTTTTCGAAGTCGAGTCCTGGCAATGGGGAATTGTTAACGCAGGCTGAGCTTGCCGAGCAAGAAATTTTAATTTTAGTAACAGGAGCAAAATAAGTTCAATGGTCATAAAAGATTTACGAGCAACTGGCAACCGAAAACTCGGCTTGCTCATATTCAATGATTTTATTGTCCAAAGAAGAACCCAGGAAAGAATGGCTTTGACTGGGCTTTTCTTTCTGTTGAGGCAGCAGCTTTGGTATTCTTGTGCTGAAGGCAGGCGTTTGGGGCCATTGACAGGTGTGGCTCATAGCATGGTGTTGCAGGGCACCTTGTGGGAAGCTTCCTTCATTAGTCCACTGGCCCCTTGCAGCAGCATGCCAAGATGCTGGAGGCTTCTCGTCCCTGAGCTTGCAAAGGAAAGAATCACGTAGACGTTCTGTTCTCACCATGAGCCTAATTTTTATTTAATATCTAATTTTAATAATGCCTAAGTTTTTTTTTTTTGAAGTTCTCTCGCTTGAGAGGAAGCTGTGCGAATCAAAGTGTTTTCACCCAGCTTAGAAGGGTTCTTTTCTCGGCTTTCACGCCTCAGTTTCCCTTCTGAGCTCTTTGAACTGTGGCAGACCTACTTCAGTATTGCTTTGCTGTGATTGGGGAAGCCTCTGACTTCTGAAAGAGCGGTGCTCTTTCTCCCAGCATTCAAAAGCGGCAGCCCAATCCTAACTAGCTTGGAAACTAGTTGGAAGCCGGCTGGAGGTCTCTTCAGAGTATGGGGATATATTTTCCCTGAACTGGAATAATGCCCCTGTCAGTCCTGTGGGGCTACTCGGATCTCCACCAGCTATTTAGTTGGCGGAACTCCAAGCCCTGCGTTGGGTTGCTGGGCCTGGGAATGGGGTCAGGGCATGGCAGAGGAGGCCTCTGCTTATCTCACCCGGGCCAGATCCACCCCTGCCCTGATGCCTACTGCTTGCCAGACTCCCTGCACCACTTGCCTTACTTTTTGTGCTGGTGGCCAGAAGCTTTGAATGTGGCACTGACAGCATGGCACAGATTGTGCCACTGGCACTACTTACTTAGCTGGACATTTCCTCAATCTGCCGTGTTACTTCTGTACACTAACTGATGCCATTTCCTTCTCATTCCTCAGGGGTGCAAGGGACCATATTCAAACCTCTACCTCCTCCTCGAATGAGTGGCCCTGATGGTCCACCGCTTGGGGCAATGGAAGAAGTGCAGCTTGGGGAAAATCAAAAGAATGAGATAGATATCTCTGATCTGGGATCTCGCAACTACGGAGCAAGAACAGACTTCTACTGCCTAGTAACAGAAGATGACATGTAAAAGATTCTGGAATTATTCCTATGAAACTGACAGCCTTTAATAGCATGATGTTCCTTAACAAGGATAATCTGCTTGGGTAATTTCAAACTCCCAGAACAAAACCCAAACCCACAAACAAACAGCCTTCAGTCCTGTCATTGCTGCAGGGAGTTTTGGCCAATCCTGGTTATTTTACAGACAATAGTGCCTTACAGAAAGATTTATATGGTGGTTATCTTTAGTTTTTTTAAATATTCAAGATCAAGGGAAGTTTTTAATAAAGAATAATTGTCTTGAGGGACAGCATGACGGGTTCACCAAGATCACCAAGCCGCAACTTAACCTAGTAACATGGATGTCAGACTTTTTGGCTATTGCTGACACCTCTGCAGTTTCAAAAATGCACACTGATAACTGGCCGGCATTGATACTGGCAATTCTGAGATGCTCTTCTTGTTTGAAATACGATAAGGTGCAACACCAGTGCAGTGGAAGACCAGTGCAGTGGAAGACCTTAGACAAAGCTCAGCTGGGAGAACAGTTGGGGTTCTTAATAAAGAACGTTGACTACTACTTTCCTTGCCAGGCAGCATTTTTTGAGTACATGTTACATAACCTTACCCCTTGATGCTATTCTTGTTTGTTTGGAAGTAATTCCCATGACTGGAGTTGTTTCCAGTTTTGTGATTGGAACCTTCGCCATTCACTGTTGCTGCTGAGGGCAGACCATCATCGAAGATGGGGCGAGAGGGGGATTGGACTGTCAATGGGGCACCGAATTAAAGTTTTAGAAAAGCATTGCTTGTGAATCAGAGTTTTTGAAAGTCTAGGTTGATGGTGGTCACTTTATGGGCCAATTGGTTTAAAAAGTGACCCCTGCAAAGGTTATTGGAAGAGGTTTGGCCAGGTATCCAGTATCTGTGGAAGTTTGCTCTCTTCAGGCAAGTTTCTTTAACTATTCCACCTGAAGACCTTGCTTGGCCTTCACAGGAAGACCTGTGACATTTCAGCAGGAGACTATGCTTAACTATTGTTGTTGTTTGCTGCCAGAGCAATTAGAGCAGCTGATCTTGAGCTTTAAAAATTAGAATGCAAATAAAAAATTGCCATTTTAAACACCCATGGACTATTTCATTCTATACTGCTAACATTAGTATACACACAAGATATCTGGGACCATTCAGTGCTTTAGCTTTAGACACATGATGTTCTCATGTTACCTAGTGCCGAGAGCATTAGGCCCAAACCTAGAAAAAGCTGGGATGTTTGCAAATTGAGATACTACTGAGCTGAGTTCCCATGATAGAAAGCTAATGGATAGCTAATTATCTTGGGAGACTTACTTGAAAACAATGAATTCAAATGAATTAACATTGAGTTTTAGAGTTGCCTAATTTCACCCATATCAATATTTTTTTTCCGTCACACAAGCAGTGGCAGCTGTTTTGTTGGTTTTGACACTATTGTGTAACAAATGGCATTCAGAACAGGGCAGCAAGGTGTTTAACAGTTCCACTTTTGATTTTAACAGGATTAGTGCATTCCTGTTGCCCCTCTCTTACTAGAAAGTGTCTGCATGGGATCTCTTCCTGCTTCCATTGTGGGTCTTTAGATTACAGAGGAAGTTTGCAAAATGTCTCCTAAGGCAATCCTATGCTGACATTTCATCATGCCTGCAGTGGCCCTCACTGTTGAAGTGTCCCTAAAACATGCAGTAGCCCTAAAAGCTGAAGACCATTACTACTACTACTAAGTCTACTAAGACCATTGCCGCCACTACTACTACTACTACTACTAGTAGTAGTAGTAGCAGCAGCAGCAGCAGCAGTTGCATTTATATTCTTCTCTCCTGAGAAATTCAGGGCCATACACATGGATTGACACCATGGATAACTCTATTGTTTAAGTTTGGGAGAGGATGACCCAACCAAGGTCACCATGGACCTTATGGTTGAAGGGCAAAGACTCACAAGCCTATAGACTGAGGGCATCAAATGTATCCATGAAGAAAGCCCCCTGCTGCCCAGTAATAGTAGCAAGTAGGCTGGAGTATACCTGTCTCTCTTCAGTATTATCAGGAAGACTGAGGATCAGTCACACTCTTTACATTTCTGAATACTGTGTTAATTTTAAAGGGCTTGTTTAAAGATGTTTTACGGTTTTATCCTTATTGTGACACTTCTGCTAGCCCCAGTCTAGTGGCTAGAGCATGCTGACTTGTTTGCATGGAATAACGAGAAAGATCATTGTAATTACGCTCTTCCTGGGGAGTTTGGTGTGCACTGACCAGTTGTTTTAATACATTAGGTAGTAACTAATGCTTTAAGGCAAGCAAAAATGGAATTTGAGGGCCATTCTGAGAAAAGTAGTAATAAAGATTTGTTTAGGTGCTTCAGAAAACCAGGCAGGGTGGTGGTTGAATTGTAAGATGACAGAGCAGTGGATGGATTGCTTAAAGGAGAATAAGGATATTGCTGAGAAACTGAATAAATTCTTTGCATCCGTCTTCATGTTAAGATGTGGACAGTACACAGGACTTGGCGCCTGAACTACTCTGCATACGCTATTTCACAGAGTAGTAGTTCACAAATGCTGTGGTTGCTGTTACTATCCAATGCTAGGGGGATCCAGATAGAAGGAGGCCATGTGGAGGAAACCATTCTCTGGTATTTATTTTTATTTACTCAATATATCCTGCCTTCCTCCTCAAAGGGCAACCAAGCCTTGCTCCCAACACATTAAAAATACATATACATTAAAAATACATAAAAACACCATATTAAAATGGCAGGGAATCCTGGGGTGGGGTCCCTTGAAGGAGTCTCATTGTAGCAGATGTTATGTAGTTGGGCAACTAGCTCCCTTGTGAGTAAACTTGTGAAATGGTGCAATCCTAACCTGGAGTTAGGCTGGCATAAGTATGCCATAAAGCACGTTTGGACCACTCTTGGAGTCAGGGAGGACAGTGCATGTCTGTGCACTGGCCCCCCTGACTCAGAGAGTGGTCCAAACATGCTTTACAACATGTTTGTGTCAGTCCTGGACTGGCACAAAAGATTTGTGCCAGCCTAACTCCAGGTTCAGATTGTGCCCTCAATTTATTAAAAAATATGGAAAATAAAGGAACATAAACATAAGAACATAAGAAGAGCCCTGCTGGATCAGGCCAAAGGCCCATCTAGTCCAGCTTCCTGCACAGCGGCCCACCAGGTGCCCCAGGGAGGCATGAGACAACAAGATGCTTGCATCCTGTTGCCACTCCCTTGCACCCGGTACTCTGAAGTAGCCTACTACTAATGTAAGGAGGTTGCACAATCCATTATGGCCTATAGCCCACAATTGACTCATCTTCCAGAAATCCCCTCTTAAAGGCATCTAGGCCAGATGCCATCACCACCTCCTGTGGCAAAGAGTTCCACAGATTAACTACCTGCTGCATAAAAAAGTATTTCCTTTTATCTGTTTTAACTCTCTCACCCCTCAGTTTTAGCGGATGTCCCCTGGTTCTGGTGTTTTGAGAGAGGGAAAAGAACATCCCTCTATCAACTCTATCCCTTCCATGCATAATTTTGTATGTCTTAATCATGTCTGCCCTCAGGTGCCTTTTTCTAGGCTGGAGCCCCAAACGCTGCAGTCTTTCTTCATAATGGAAGTGCCCCAGCCCCGTAATCATTTTGTTGCTCTTTTCTGCACCTTTTCCAGCTCCACTATGTCCTTTTTGAGGTGCAGCAACCAGAACTGTACACAATACTCCAGGTGCAGCCTAACCATCGATTTGTACAATGGCATGATAATATTGGCTATTTTATTGTCAACCCCTTTTTTAATTACCCCAAGCATGGAATTGGCCTTCTTAATTGCTGCCACACACTGGGTCGACACCTTCATTGAGTTGTCCACCAGGACCCCAAGATCTCTCTCTTGAGCTGTCACAGACAGCTCAGAACCCATTAGCCCAGGGGTAGGGAACCTACGGCTCGGGAGCCATATGTGGTTCTTTTGAGGATTGCATCTGGCTCTCGTAGCTACAGGCAGCTACAGGCATTTTTTTTTACCCCTTTTTTTGCATTTTTTTTACCCCGGTGGCCATTTTTTTCTGGCTCCGCCCACTCATTGCACTGACGTATCAACCAGACTACAAAGCCATCAGCAAAACCATGCAGCACCAGAAGTCGCATTAATGGTGAGAAGTATTTTATTTATTATTGGTTAGCTTCAGTATAACAACATTATTAAAAATAATAAATTCAGAGATTTATTATACTCTAAAATTGTTGGTCTTACTTAAAAATGAATGCATTTAGTTGTATTCAGTGTTAAAACATATTATATGACTCTTATGGAAATACATTTTAAAATATGTGGCTTTCATGGCTCTCTCAGCCAAAAAGGTTCCCGACCCCTGCTTAGCCTATAGGTGAAGTTTTGGTTTTTTGCCCCAATGTGCATCACTTTACACTTGTCTACATTGAAACGCATCTGCCATTTGGCTGCCCATTCCCCCAACTTGGAGAGATCCTTCTGGAGCTCTTCACCATCCCTTTTGGTCTTCACCACCTGGAAACGTTTTGTGTCATCCACAAACATGGCCACCTCGCTGCTTATCCCTGTCTCCAGGTCATTTATGAATAAGTTGAAAAGCACCGGCCCCAGGACAGATCCCTGGGGCACTCGGCTTTTCACCTCTCTCCATGGTGAAAATTGCCCATTGACCCCCCACTCTGTTTCCTGGCCCTCAACCAATTCTGAATCCATAAGAGGACCTGCCCTCTTATTCCCTGACTGTGAAGTTTCTTGAGCAACCTTTGGTGGGGGACTGTGTCAAACGCCTTCTGAAAATCCAGGTATATGATATCCACAGGTTCACCCACATTCACGTGCCTGTTGACCTTTTCAAAGAATTCTAAAAGGTTTGTGAGGCAAGACTTACCCTTACAGAAGCCATGCTGACTTTCCTTCAGCGACACTTGTTCCTCTACATGTTTTAGGATTTTATCTTTGATGAGGCTTTCCACCATCTTACCTGGAACAGACGTTAGTCTGACTGGCCTGTAATTTCCAGGGTCCCCCCTTCTCCCTTTTTTAAAGATTGGCGTGACATTGGCTATCCTCCAATCCTCTGGCACCGTGGCTGTTTGAAGGGACAAGTTGCATACTCTAGTTAAGAGGTCAGCAACTTGGTTCTTTAGTTCCTTAATAACTCTTGGGTGTATACCATCTGGGCCTGGTGACTTATTTATATGTAATTTATCAATTTGATCTGAAACATCTTCTTTATTAACCATTATCTGATTTAATTCCTTCGTTAGGAAGGGCTGTTCGGGCTGTGGTATCTGCCCAAGTTCTTCTGCCGTGAAGATGGACGCAAAGAATTCATTTAATTCTCTGCGATCTCCAAGTGCCCTTTTATCTCCAATTTCCCTCCCTCACCATCCAGCGGGCCAACCGCCTCTCTGGCAGGTTTCTATTCCTGCTTTTAACATATTTGAAGAAGCTTTTATTATTCCCCTTCATGTTGCTAGCCATGCGTTCCTCAAACTCTTTCTTGGCCTCCTGTATCACGTTCTTACTTGTCTTTTGCCAGAGTTTATGTTGTTTTTTAGTCTCCTTGCTGGGGCAAGACTTCCATTTACGGAAAGAAGCTTCCTTGCTCTTTACAGCTTCTCTAACTTTGTTTGTCAGCCATGCAGGCACCCTCCTGGACTTTGTCGAGCCCTTCTTTCTTTGTGGTATATACTCCCGCTCGGCCTCTACTACTGTTATTTTAAACAGCCTCCACACAGCCTGGAGAGACTGGACTCTTTTTACCTTCCCTTTCAATTTCTTTCTAACTAGCCTCCTCATCTGAGGGAAATCTGCCCTTCAAAAGTCAAGGGTTCTTGTGTCAGATTTGCTCTGCACTCTTTCCTGGACATGCATGGCAAAACCAATCACAGCATGGTTACTGTTCCCCAATGGCTCAGTAGCACTTACATCCCTAACTAAGTCCCGAGTACCACACAATATTAAATCCAGAGTCACCTGTCTGGTGGGCTCCATGACTAGCTGCTCTAAGGCACAGTCATTCAGCATGTCAAGGAATTCGGTTTCTCTTTCTTGACCAGAGCACCAGTTGACCCATTCGATATGAGGATAATTGAAGTCCCCCATGATTACAATCCTGTCTCTCTTGGTCACCGCCCTGATTTGTTTCCTCATTTCAAGGTCACCTTCAATTTTTTTTATCAGGAGGACAATAGCACACCCCCCCACTATTACATCGCTCTTTTGGCCTGGTAGTTTAACCCACAGTGACTCTATGGTGGAGTCCGGCCCACCTTCAGTTTCTACTCTGCTGGATTCTATCCCTTCTTTGACATAGATGGCCACCCCACTGCCAACACGCCCTTCCCTGACCCTTTATAGCCTGGGATTGCAGTATCCCACTGGTTCTCTGCATTCCACCAGGTTTCTGTTATGCCTACTATATCAATTTTTTCCCTAGCCACCAAGCATTCCAGTTCCCCCATCTTTGCTTGGAGACTTCGGGCATTTGCCGAATAATACCTATATATGGGGCTCCCTCTTATTTGATCCCTTTTCCCCACCTCTCTTTCTACTGGTCAGAAAACAAGGCAGGTATAGGAATGAATTGACTATGCCAGGGCAACCAGGTGGAAGGGGTGACCAAAGGTTGGCGAGAATGTTAAAAGGCACGTCCAAAAGGCACTTTCTGGGTTCTTTTTCCTATCCCATGCACTCATGCCAGTCTAGGTTTTTTGTTTTATTTATTTAAAATATGTATATCTGCCTTTCCCTATCCAGTTGGAGGGGTACAAGGCAATTCCTACACTCCTCCAGGCTGGGGAGACAGGCAACCCCAGTTGATGCATCCGACACACCAGGTGAGTCCAGGTCAAATAAATGGAGATTTGTCCTATAACCTCTGAGGGTTACCTACCTTTCACCTATTCAATTGGTTTCTTGGGGTTACTTTAGCTCCTTGTCTTTTCAGCTCAGGGGTCAGGTGAGTGTCAGGTGGGCTTTATAGCCCAAATAACGGGCCCAAAGCCATGTTTTTGTTTTTGGTCAGTTGCGGACAAAGGGGGTGGTCAACAATAAGAAAAGAAAAATGACCGCTACTTTGAATCAGCCACTCAGGATACTTATTCAGTATGGGAATGTACCTAAATAATAGGAAGTGGAAATATGGAAGAAAAGCAGACTCTCATTAAATTCATTGTGAAAGATGAGATATTTAAACCTGAACTGCTTTTTTCAGAGAGGATGTCTGAAGAATGACTGCAACTCTGTGCACACTTACATGGGAGTAAAGGCCATCAAACACAGTTGGGCCTCAGCCAAGTAGAGATGCCAAGATCTGAAGTACTTGGGCTAATTGACAAATTCAAAAATTAACCAGTCACTGGCTCCAGATGGCATGTACTTGAGTGTTTTTAAATGTGAAGTTTGTAGTCACTGTAGATACACAACATCACTGAAAGTGGGCCTGGTAACTGGAGTATTGGAAAGTAGCCGATGTAGCGCAAATTTTTTAAAGGGTGAGAGGAAATAACAGACCAATTGGCTTAATGTCTGTTTTAGGTAAATTGGTGGAAAGCGTTATTAAATCTTGACTTACTAAGCATTTAGAAGAACAAGGATGCAACCCTCTCTAGTAGATAGGCCAGCACATGTCCCCTGCGCTGGCCTAAAGGTGTTGTAAATGTGCCATAAGGCATGCCTGCACCACTCTCAGAGGTGTCTGGGCCGATGCAGTCAGTTGCGCCAGCCTGCGGAGGCTAAATTGGGCCTTCATGCCAGTCTGGTAAGTGGGGTAGTGCTGGCCAAGTTCACCCAGGAAGGAAGGAGGCATTTTGGGATGCAAGGAGGTCGGAGAGAAAGTGGGCGTGTAAGTGGGCCAGCCCAGGGAGAGGGGCAGGATGGGCTTAGGCCATAACCTCATACCCGGCCTGGTTGGCCCTACTTGGGTTGCCCCAGCAATTTCTCTGGCACAGCTTCATGTAGCCCTGTTGGGGCTGCTGAGGCTTACTCCGAATTGGCCTCTAGCTGTCTGGAGTGTGCCCAGCATTGGATACAGCGCAGGCTGCTGGCTTGTTCTGGTGCAGGTTAAGAATGGGCTGCCCACCTCGCAAAGCAAGAAAACAGGGTCTCTACAAATGGATGTCTTGCCTAATCAGCCCTTTAGAATTCTTTGAAAGGGGCCGCCAAACATGCAGGCATTGTATTATAGCTGGGCTTCAAAAAGCATGTTGCAACGTTCCCTTACCAAGGGTGCCAGAGTACGCTGCGCAGTCATAAGCTAAGAGGACAGGCTCTTGTGGAGTTGGTGATGGACTAAAGACCAGAAGATAGGAAGAAGTGGGCAGTTTTCATAAAGGTGACAGTGTGCCTTACTCAAAAATTATTTCAAATTAGAGTTGATGTAGCTACATTTGTGGATGACATCAAACAATAAAATAAAAATTAAAGTTGGCATATTCATTGAGGGTGCAATCCTAACCAACTTTCCAGCACCAGGGTAAGGGCAATGCAACTCAGGAGTAAGGGAACAAATGTTCCCTTACCTTGAGGAGGCCTCCATGACTGCCCCCAACTGCAGGATGCAGCACATGCCCCATTGGCACAGTTAAGTCAGTGCTGGATAGTTGGTTAGGATTTGGGCCTTAGTTGCCACAGGTGAGTGGCATTGCCCCTCCTCCTCCTCCTCCTCCTCCTTCCTCTTCCATCACCTTTGGTTGATAATGCTGATAAATTTCCTGGGGACCAATTCTTACCAGTTGCCTTTTTTTCCCCTTTAGTATACATGCGGGCACAATCCCTTATATGCGCTACAAATCAATTTGTTGTTTTACAGCAGTTTAACTGTCATGGCTTCCCCTAAACTCCTGGGATTTGTAACTTGATGAAGGTAAGAGAAAGTCATCATCCAGTTCACAGAACTACCGTTGGGGAACTACACCCCATGACCAAATGGTCTAGTCGTGACTGACTGTAGGGGGCAGTGCTCCTCTCTGTATCTAAGCCAAAGAGCCGGCGTTTGTCCAAGAACAAGCTTCCATGGTCATGTGGCCGGCATGACTATATGACTGAATGGTCTAGTCGTGACCAACTGTAGGGGCATGATGACTATAATCCAAGGTGCATGGAACGCCATTACCTTCCCACCAAAGTGGTATCTATTTATCTACTTGCATTTTTAGATGTTTTTGAACTGCTAGGTTGGCAGGAGCTGGGACAAGCAACGGGAGCTCACTCCATCACATGGTCTCGAACTGCCAACCTTCCGGTCAGAAAGCTCAGCAGCAGCGGTTTAACCCGCAGCGTGCACCACTACACTTCTGCAAATATGTTGTGGAACTATGCTATCAGCATGTCTGCAACAGTAAGGTGGGCAGAGGCAAGTCAGTGGTCAAAGCTTTTATTTATATAGTCACACAAATGAATCTGCTCAGGTTTAAAGGGGAACGCATTGAGGGCAGTACAAAATTGAGCATCATGGAAAGGAGATTCTGCTCACTAATGATCTTGATATTTTTGTTCAGGGTGTGCATGCCAATGAGGTCTACCTTCGAAACGCTATTAAGTAATGAGGTCCAACAGAGGTCAAGTACCCTGTGCTTTTAATTGTGTGACAGCCTTTTTTTTCTCTTCTCCCCATGGGCTCTTCTCAGGTTCCAGGTCCCCCCTTTTCAAACAGGGATACAACACAAACAGATAAACATAAGATCATGTATTATTTTTGGTTTTCAGTCTATGGCCCCCTTCGTATATGCCAGGGCACCCCAGGGGGACCATATGGCTCCTATTGAGAATGGCTGGTGTAGAAGACAGAGGCAGGCATGGGGGAAAAAAACTGAACTGGTTGGCATTCCTTTGATACACCTGTAAGATTTTCAGTCTTCTGCAGTTGTTCACCCTACAGGTTGTGTGCAAATCCACAAGCTCAAATTGTTTTGTTTGCAGGGTGTTCCTCTACAGAACTACTGAAGCTGATCCATAGTCAAACCTCCTGGTTTTAAACAGAACACTAATGTGTCTCTCCTCTCAAAAAGCATGCCAACACCTTCCAAGCTAGAACCATCAACCAGGAAAGGTGGAGATTTTTTAGGATACTCAAGTAGTTTCTAAAAGACCCTAAATCTAGAACCGTTCCTTCCTTGCTCTGATCACAGTGTTTTAAACAAATGCATTTTATAGACAAATTCACCATTTGGGTGAAGTCATCCTCACAGAATACACAATCTTTTACCAGCCACTGATGCCTTTTCTCTGTGGTTTAGGGCGCAATCCTAACCTGGAGTTAGGCCAGCTACATTTGGCCGGCACAAGGGCCACTAAAGCATATTTGGACCACTCTTGGAGTCAGGGAGCATACAGTGTATCCGTCAGCATACACATCTGTATGCTGGCCTCTCTGCCTAAGAGTGCTTCAAACACAGTTTACAGTGTCCCTTGTGCTGGCCAAACTTTGCTGACCTAACTGTACCAGCCTAACTCCAGATTACAATTGCGCTCTTAGAGAGAAAATAGACATCTAGGACTCCAAAGTCAATACATGCAGCGTATTCAACTTGGCGAAGAGAATATGGATATATAAAGGGAGCAGAACTGGATCTCAGAGAACTGGAAGATCAGTGAAAGCTGCAAATGAGCAGTAGTTTTCCTTGCCTGATCATCTTGTGAACTGATATGCACTAACTAAACGTCAATATGGATTTGTTTCTTCTTTCTTCCTTTCTTCTTTAATGGTCAGAAATTGAGCTGTTACCTACCTAGAAATGAGGTGCATCCTTTCCACCTAAAGGGAGATACTTTTCCAGTTTTATATACAGGTGATTGGCTGTGAATATGAGATGGTCAGGTATTCCATAGATTGCAGGGACAGTGTCTCATTTGTGCTAAATAAAAAGGTAGTGCCTATTTTACAAAAGCAAGATTGCACCTTCCTTCAAGATGTCCTGCATTTCAGTTGCATAGTTGTGATTCCCAGTGCAGCACAGAGGTAGCTGAGTTCGGAGGATCACTGAAGTAGCCTTTTTTAAAATGATATCTTTTATACAGTTGGGGCAAAAAGCTTTCTATATACAAAATATACACAAGAGCCTACTCATTTTTTAGCTGCCCCCCCCTAGCCCATGTGGCTTACTATTGTGGCTGAGCAAATTTTAGCCTCCTGTCTATGCTGAACCTTGTGGAGAAAGGAAGACTATTGTTTGCATGTTTCTCTGTGATCTGGATGGATACTAGGAGTTGCCACTGGTTCATGAGGAAAGCAACGTAGTTAAGTGTTCAACTATTTTCAGTAAGAGAGAGAGAGAATCATGGGCTTTTTTAGCTTGGCAGAAAAAATTAGCTCCATCAACTTAAGGCACATGAACTCTGTTTTCTATCAGCCATAGAGCATATGGTGGGACTAGAACAGGATGTAGCACCTTTGGACTTCCCCATCATCATAGATCAGGAATCTTAGGCACCTATAGTGTGTGTCCATACTATGATCACTGTTACAGGCATAAGGCTAGGGATCCTAGCTGTTTCAGGGCTGCATAGGACAGAGATAAGCACTTTTTCCTTGAGTTGGTATACAGATGTGATGTATGCTGCTGGAACGCAGTAAAGGTGAACTCCATATTATAATTTAAATATAGTTCCCATTTTAAAAAAAACGTACTACCACACACAAGATAATTCTAGTTTGCTAAACATTTATCCCAGCATCTTGCTCATTGCTTTACTGTTCTCACTGTTTAACATGCCACAGCTCAGCATGATAAGGCTGGCTAAGGAGGATCTTGCTTTAATGCAGACAAACTCTTCTTGGCAAGCTTGAAGTCCTTTCCACTATGAATGTGTATACATATATACCTGTCCTAACAATCATCTTAAGGCTCTGCCTGCAGCCAGCCCTGTTGTGTCTCTCATTTTGTATTCCCTACAAATAGCTGGATTCTTTCTCATTGTCTTGCTGACAAATGCTTAATACAAACACCCTGTTGTGCACTAAGCTGTCACAGCAGCCATTTTCCCCATGTTCTCACATGGCATGGTTTTTACACTAACAGAGAGCAATCCAGAAAAAGAGGTTATCAGCATGATCACTTCCACTCTATGGGGGAAGTTCAACCCAACAGGCTGCAGGGGAGTGATGATGCCCCACATTCAGCTATCGGAACATGCAAGTGGTACTCTTGTATCACATATGCATACCCCCACCTTGAGTGCTTGAAGCAGCAACAATAGTAACCAGGGAAGAAGCCTTCCCTTAACTCAATAGGCAATCACTGCTGTCATCCTTCTGATGTGGATCATCATTGGTGGTAGTGATTTTTTTATTTCATCTAATCTACAGCTATTTCTACACACAATCTGTGTGATTGTGATGTGCTTCTTGAACACAGCAGGTGTGCAGTCTGCTGATGTGTTCTAAGTGAGTTCTACTTTGGACCCAGTTCTATGATTTCATTCTGTGGTCAAACAGAGGTCAGTTTCAATTCCCAGCCACATTACACCACCAAGACAGCCCTCGCAGCAAACACACAAAATGCAAAGCTGCACAAACCACAGCAAAGTTGATTAAAAACCATTTTAGGGGAGGGAGAATCCCTACTTAGTCAGCAGTGCTCTTTTTCCATAATTCTCTTTCCCCCTCCCATTTTATAGAGCTAACAGGCAGAAAAAATGGAGCTAATCATTTGTATGTGTAGCTGCAGAAAGTTCTGTCTGTGTCTTTTAGGATCCCCAGCATTTCTGACTTTATGAATACACAGAAACTAAAGTGAAAAATCCACCACCAGATTCCATGGCACTTTGCCTTATGTTTTGGGTCAGTGCAACTTAAAAAAAACCCCACAAGTGTTCCATGAGCAGAGGTCCACGACCCCAGGGGAAAATGTCTTTCCCTACTATCCTGTCATATAGACTTATTCAACATCAACATCTATTTACACTTCAAAATAAGATCTCGTAATGGAAAGCAAGCAAATCATTTCTGGGGGCCAAAACAGTGGGGAGAAGCGTTGAGCAAAAGACCGCATTTAGGAGGGCTCCTGAGAGAGGAATGCATAAATGGTGCAAGGCTGAAGGTCCAACTGTGACATCAGTATCCATGAATTCCAAGGACTGCCATGGATCCATGGCCATCTCCCGTAGGCGATGTGAAGGAGTTCTCTGCTGACTGAAGAAGTCCTGAGATTACATGCCCTGAAGCTAATGCATGGGTATTTCAGTTTGAGACATTCATGTGAGGTCAGATGGAGGAGGAGAAGCTTCCAACAGCCTTGAGGAAGAAACAATAATGAATGCAAAATAAGGCACTTCAGTCCAACTGGTCTGAGGCTGATAAAAAGTTGCAGGGAGTAAAGCCACAGTTCATAATGATGCTTTAGGAACCAGTTCCATGGGCAGTCTTTTCTGCAAGCCTCAGAAGCCCTTTTCTTTACAGACCAACAAAATCCTCTTTTCTGTAGCCCTTCTGTAAAACAGAAAAACAGACTTATTACTGGTGGTTCCCCAGATGGCCCACCTAATGTTCCCTAGTGCAAAGGGCCTGCTGATGCAGACACCAAAATGCATGCTGCAGGTGTCTCAGAGAAGCATGATGTAACTGGAGGTGTGTTTTTGTTTCCCCATAAATGAGATTTTTTATAATGCAGGTAAAACTGACAGGTGAAACTGAAGCCCCTCACTTTCTGGGTTCTGATATAACGATCATGCATTATAGCTCAAGTGGACAATTGATGTGCATTTCAATGAGTGAAATAAGGATTTGACCCCTTCGCAAAACATGACTTAGTACTTGGTGGCAAAACCATTGTTGGCAATCACAGAGGTCAGACGTTTCTTGTAGTTGACCACCAGGTTTGCACACATCTCTTTCACAAATGACAAGCAGTACAGGAATCATTTTCCTTTGCAGCCAGGTAACCTAGAAGTGCATCTCCTCCAAGCTATGAAACCAGGAATCCCGAAACCACTCATGCAGATTGCACCACTGGCCCTCCTGGTAAGCCAAAGTGGTGTAGCTTTCCAGGAGCAGAAGAACTCTAGTAGTAAGGCTTTGTATGTATAAAGGTTGGAAGAGCAACAATGTCTCCCCTCTGAGCAGAATGTGAATTCTCCATCAATTCCCCTCAGTGAGGGCAGGAGGAAGAAACATACCGTCTTATAGTCCCGATGAAGTTTACTGTACTGCCACATATTGGCCAGGAGGCTGGAAGCAGCTCGGGAGGACTTCTCACTGTCTGCACTAGAAGAGAAGGCCAGACAAGAGAACACATTGCAAGGTGTAACAAGACACGGGTGTGCTCCACCCTGTCACTTCACAAATGGATAGATGATTTTATAACAGATTGTTTCACGCCCATCAAGGTTGCGATCCTAGGCATATTTATTTTAGCCCTACTGCATTCAATGAGGCATTTCTGAGTAAACACGTCCAACACTGCATCTCTGGATGAAAGAGATGCTCTCCTAACAAATGGGCCTGTCTCTTTGGAACAGAATGGTGACCCTTTGCAAAGCCATAACCCCACTGGCACCACTGAGAGGACTTGGGCCAGGCAGGTGTGCAATGGTCTATGGAGTAGGCATGCTTTTGTGTTAGCAGGGTTGGGTGACTCTCAGATATACAGAAACAGAAACTCTACTAACTGCTTTCCCAGGACAGCAGGGACTCAATCCTAACCTAGCACTGGGCCAGCACAAGTTAGGCCAGCAAAGTTTGGTCAGCACAAGGGACACCGTAAAGTATGTGTGGACCACTGTCGGCCAGAGGGGCCAGCACACATGCACTTCAAGGTGGCCCTTGTGCCAGCCAAACTTTGCTGACCTAATGTATGCTGGCCTAACCAGGTTAGGATTGCACCCTCAGATACTTATGCCCAGAAGACTTTTCCAGACTGATGATACCAAACTCTCTGAAATCATTCTCAAAATGGGCATTAGCATTAGGATGTTGGCACATATCGGGTCCTGAAACTAGAGACTGAGGAATAGCAGGCTAGGATTCAACCCGAGTGCTACCACCCAGCTCTAGTCACAGAAGGACATAAAAGAACTAACATGTCAGATTGGTAACAAAACTCCTTGATTACTCGAGTCTTTTTAGATGAGTCATGTGATAAGGCTGGAGTCATTTGAAAGCTTCCAAACCAACTCTCTGGAATCTCCTTCCCAGGCTTCCTCTTTGCCCCCACAAATGAATCTAATAATTCAGAGATTCTAACAAACTACAGGCTCATCTCTGAAAACTGAAAGATGATATGGAGCAGTGGGAGAGAGGGAAGACATAATTTCTTCCACCCACTTTTGCCAACTGTTTATGATAAGTGACAGAAGTAGGTCTCTACAGGGCCTAAAAATGTGTTTCCAAGTCTGGACTTCTAAATGCCACTCGTGGATTCAGTGGGTGCGAGTGGGAAAGGAGCTCTGGGCAATTCACACCTGTCCCTTTTCTTCTTGATGTAGAAGAGCTTGCGCAGGCCATCGAAGTAGACGATGTCACGGGCTGCAATGGGGCTTTCCACAACCAAGTTATTCAGCACTGCGATAATGTTGACCACCACATCGGTCGGGGGCCACTTGTCACCAGCACTCCCAGGGAGCTTCTCAATCAAGTGGCTCACCACCTTCGTTGCTGCCGATCAAAAACAAAACTGGTCAGTGATGCACCAAGGACAGGGGATCCCATCGGGAAATAATCAAGTATTTATTGTGCCCAAAAGACACCTCCTCCTGACTTTCTGGCAAGCCCTGCTGGGGTGTCCTCTGCTGTACTTTCCCACGGGAGTAGTACTCACACATCTCATCCTTGTTGCGGGCATTCCGGGACAGGTTGCGAATGAGTCCAGTCAATGAGCGAAGCTGGTGGTGGTCAGCTGTGCGGACTCGGTCCAGCACCGGGTTCAGGATCCTCTCTTGCTCCAAAGCTACTCTACTGAGGACACCAGCCCACTGCAACAACCAAGGAAGAGGCATTCAAGTCAGCAACATGATGACTTGGCAGTCAAATCAAGCAAGCATTGTGTTCAAGGAGGGGATTCCCTCACTTCCTATTGGCTATTACTATACTCAGCATATACGCTTGCACTGCTCTAAGTCTTGCATTTTAAGGCCTCTTGAGGACAGCTTTCCATACTGCTTTAGGGGCAGAACAGAAGGATAAGTTACTTTTTCAATTAAAAAATACTTTTCCTTCCCCTGTTGAACTTGGAAACTCATCAAAGCAGAGCACAGAATTCTGGCTGATGTCTGGTGACCTTCCTCCCATAAAAGACACTTCTGAGCCTTTTCCAAACACCCAAGTAGATATGCCCACAGCAGAAACTTGCACACTGCAACTGATGGGTCAACCCCTCCACCACCCACATCCAGTGGCTTTCTGGACTACCTATCATTAATCTGTTCTCTTCCTGTCAAGTCTGGCTTCAGGCAGACAACAAAGCACCAGCGAACATCTCTTTCGATCCCTGCGGGAGATGTTATTAGTACTTTGTTTCCCCTTTTCTATTCCCCCTCGTCTCATTCTCTGCAGCAGGGAGGGTCTGCTGTCACAGCAGCCACAGTTCATGCCCAAGACAAGTTCAAGACAAGGCAGGCAGAACCAGGGCAGAAACACTTCTTCAGAGATCAGCTTCCACCCAAGAATGACTTTAAGAGTTTCTTCGCTGACAGAGCACGAGCTCAATTGGGGCAATCCCAGATCTTCACAGATTCATAAGGCAGGTCAGTAGTGTCAACTCCATGGGTGTTGGTATGCTGCCAGCACCCACAATATTTTTGGGGGGTGCTCTGCACCCCCATACAGCGCAGCACCCCCATGTTCAGTGCTGGGCTGGGAGTACGCCTGTTTGTTGGAGTGGTCAGGCGCGCTCTGCAAGGGCCCGCCTGGCCTAGCAGTAAACAGGCAGAGCTGAGGGCAGCATGAGCATGCGCAATGGTCACATTGCGATCCAGCCAATAAGCTCCTTCTGCACATGCTCGCACTGCCCTCGGCCCGGCCCGATAGCTCTGATGAAGAGGCGCGCTCCTGGCCCAGAGCTGAACATGGGGGTGCTGTGATGCAAAGCAGCCTCTTTTGAGCCGTGATGACAGTGGGTGCAGCTACATCAGGGGGCGTGGTTATGTCGGACGTGATTATGTCGGGGACATGGCTACGCCAGACGTGGTTACATCAGGGGGCGTGGCTACTCAGCACCCCCAATCAGTAGTGGGATTCAAATAAATTAACAACCGGTCCTATGTCCTTCAGGGCGGCCTTCAGGGCGGCTGCTGCCTTTCTTCCCTCTCCCAACCTAAAATTAGCAACTGGATCTGCAGAATAGGTGAGAACTGGCTGAATCCCACCACTTCCCCCAATGTTCTGAGCACGTTGGTGCCCCTGAGGCAGGTGATAGTCTAGGGATTCGTGTCTTTCATCCTTTGACCAGGTTCACAACATTTCTTGGCAACACTCCACCAATAGACAGAAAGGACCACCAGTGCTAAGGGGCCAGTTCATCCTAAATGCCTAATTTAGTTCCTGGCAAATCTTCAGAGTCTGCAACCTAAGAACCAAAGGGTGGATTCCCATCTTGAGTCTCCCTCTCACCACATACACCAGGTGCCAGGTGGGACAAACAAGAGTCTAAGTGGGGGGCATTTAAATTCCTTTAAATGGGATGTTTCATGCACTTGGCTTTACCCTCCGGTCTCCTGCTGTAATATTCTGAAGAGCACCAGAGGCTGCCTCCGTGGTATGCTTGTTTAGTTCACATCTCTGTAGCAGCCTGTTGTAGACTCCTATAATCTGGGGGTTCCAGAGCCACTCCATCCCCCTGGGATCTTTGGAGACCTCTGTGAAGGTTACAATATCAGAGTTCAGGTAGTGCTGGAGGACAAAAAGAGAGACTGATCAATGAATGTTCTACATTCACCCACATCATGTCCTTTATAAATCAGCTCAATCTTAGCTATAATCAGACAGCCCCTTTCTCACATATATTATGCCTATTTCATTCTGACCCAATGATCACTCCACAATTCCATTTCAGGGCCTCATTCATCTCATGTGTTTCCTCTATCCTATCACTAACTCTTGCCAATCAAGAATTGGTCTGGGAGAAGCCAACACTCTCCTGATAACTCTCTGGCAGTCCAATCCTATGGTGCCTCAGTGTCCAGAAAAACAGTGGCACTGAAATGGTAACTGCTATATCCTATGGGTGCGGAGGTAGCCACCTGAGTCATAGTATCAGCCCCACTGGATCAGGCCAAGGTCCATGTAGTCCAGCTTCCTGTATTTCACAGTGGACCACCAGATGCCTTAAGGAACATGTAAGACCTTGAGATTTGCATTTTGCTGCCACTCCCCTGCATCTGGCATTCACTTCCTTACCCTGGATAGAACACAACCAGTGGTAATCCGTCTCTTTGGTTCTGTGCCCGTTATTGAGTGGGTGCAGAATCGAAGAGGCCTGTGTTGGGCTGCCCAGCCAGGAATTGAGCTCTTTACAGGTTCAGGGGCAATATCTTACTTCATATCTTCCAGAGCTGAGCCTTGACATTGTCATCAGATGCTGGTATGAACCTGGTGAGTCCTGGCACAAATTAAGCTCCTCAACCTTCTAAGTCAAGCTATAACCCCACTCCATCTGCAAGTTCATTTGAACTGTCTCCACTCCAGAATTTCCCATTTTCCAAGACAAGAGTCATTGTCTGCCAATTATTCCCTCCCATAACGCCACTCTTCTGGCTCTCACCTCTCGGACCTTCTTGCTCTGTGGGCTGAAGCAGCCAACCAGCTCACTTGTCACGGTTGCCCCATCGTTCCTTCTTTGGCCTTCCAGACGCTGGAGTGAGGAAGGAGGCATCTCGTCATAGAGACGGTAGGAGAGGTTGCGCAGGACGCAGACAGCATTCTCTACACTCTGTGGGGACCACAACAGTGCTTTTTGTTAGAAGAAAGATCAATTGACAGCATATTTTGCCACCACAAAGCACCTCTTTTTCATCCTTTAAGGACTGGGGTGATTTTTTAGCAACTGACCTGAGTTGCATTATAAGACAATATACTGTACTTGGTAGACTGTAATAGTGGCATTCTATATATTTTGATTTGTACTGTATATATTTTGATGCTTGCTGTTGGCTGCCTCGGGCAAAAAAGTTTGGAAAGACTCCCCATAGAAAGTATTTAAAATATTTGTACAAACCTATTTGTGTAAGTCATGCTTGTAGTTCTGCCTTTTGAAAAAGGGTGCCTGAAGTGGCTTGCAGCAAGAGCCTTCACTAGCTGTTGACAGGCTGGGGGATCCAGGTAGCTTCCATGGCCTGGAGACTTCCAGGCTTAGTTCCCGCCAGGCACGAAGAAAGATGCAACAGGCACCTCCCCAGCAAGGCTATCCCAAGCGGCACCCTCAACCCACCATCTCAGAGTCTGTGTAGAACTGGCAGAGTGCAGGCACTGCCATTTGCTATTTGGAAACCAATTTGCTGCTGTCTCTCAGGGCTCCCTCTTCTACATTCGGAGGACACATCAAGGTAACAGAACCAAAGATGCACGTCTTATTAGTTTGGGAATAGTCAGGTGAAAGTCTCTTTAACACCCTAGCACACATTTCCACTGCTTTGATCCTGAAGATACAGTCAGTCCTTGTTATCTACTAGTTTTAGGTTCTTGGAAATCCTCATGGATAGAGAATTTGCAGATAACGAACCATTGATCCTATGGGATCAATGGGATTTGGTGCAAGGGGCACCTTATCTGCCATCAGAAGAATTCAGCAGAGTGCAGCAGGAAGTGCTAAAAGATCTCTGAATGCTGCAGACACCTTCCAGAGGCTGTAGGGATCTCCACGGCACCTGTGGCCAGCATGGACCCTTTAACACATGGCCAGTGTTTCTGCTGTCCATTTAAAGGGGTCAGCACTGGCCGCCACTCTGAAGGTCCCTGCAGCCTTTGGAAAGTCTCTGCATAGTGGATAACAAGGACAGCGGCACAGATAACAAGGTAAGTAGCAATTCTGTCCCTCGCAGAAGCAAATTCACAGATAGCGAGTTCACATATAAAGAGGACCGACTATATTTTGAACATATATCTGGAGAATCAAAAAGGCATTTCTGATCATTCACAGGCTAATAAGGGCCACAACATTGTACATGTGCCCCTAGGATTTTTTAAGTGCACATCCAAAAATGTCAAGTATAAATACAACAAACAGGTGTACCATACTGATGCATATATCAGGTGGCTATGACTGGCTGAGTATGTGCTTGGCGACAGACCTTGGTTTGCTTCTGAATAAGATGAAAATGGACTTGTCTGAAGTCTTTAGACTGCTTCCCAACACTTATCTTAGGAAGAGGACAAAGGATATGGACAATGGCCCTCTGTGCTTTGAGTAATGCTGAAGTATCCAACTTGAGGCATAGCATCAACCTTAGTTTTGTGTATGAGGCATGCCTCTCACAGCTGAGCCAGAGAAGAAAGCCCAGGGAATCTGCATCTTCTCAGCAAGAGATATTTGTGTTGCCATTCCTATGACACACTGAACATGTCTTTGGCACTTTCATCCTGAAAAAAATGGCTTCAGGAACTTCTAGAACAGAGTAACCTAGATTAGAACATGGGCCAGGGTCTAATAGGCAGATGTATCTCTATTATCATATGGCCTAGGCAAGAAATACAAGTCCAATTCAGCAGCTTCCTCAGGCACAAAATTCTGCCCTGGAGAACCAAAGCACAACCTCAGCCAAAGAAGATGCTATGATGGGTTCACTACAATGAAGAACACTATGGAAACATGATGATTACGGAGGAATCATTCCATATTGTGATTGTTTACAAAATCATTTCAGAAAGCAGTCAGAGAACGTGGCCTTGGAAGATAGCAGTGCCCTCCCATGTTATGCATCATTGTAACAGACAATCAGCATGGAGAAGAAGGCTCACCTTATCCTCAGATTTCCCCACTTCCAGAGAGCTGTTAATGTAATTAACCATGGAGTCTACCAGCCCGTGGCACTCGCGCATCTTCTGTCGGGTCTGCTGGCTGGCAGAACTGAGATTCCTACAGGAGAAAGACAAAGGCGTATTATTGCTACGAGGCAGCAACTTCTCTCAGTAGAAAACCAGCTATCTCTGTCAACACCTTAAAGCCATGGCCAAACAAATGAGTAATCTTCCATTCCAAAAAAGGAAGAGAGGAGACGCTATCAGGCATCTCAGAGGGAGACATCATGAATCAGGCAAATGTTTCTCCCTGACGTGGAAGTTGGGGGTGGACTGGAGAATATGAACCTGAGTGGAATCTCTTGGACAGTGTCAGTGTCAGGTTACAGCCATGTAAGGAACAAAAGAATATCTTCACCCATGAACACTTTTGGCATTGTCAGCCAAACTAATCAACTTTCAGACCCAGGTATGAAAGCATTTATATGCACCACTAATTAGTAACTACGCCAATCAAAAATGCTCAGTCAGTGTGGACTTTGGTTAGAGACGTGCAATGCATTGATTAATAGGCTCCTTCCACCTTTGACCAGCTTCTCATTCTGACTGAGACAGAATGAGTGATTTGCTAAGACAAAGGCTGTCTGTGAATATTTATATGAATCTCCTGGATGTTTTGTGCCATCTTCCAACATGGGCCACTTTCCCATAGGGAAGGAAATTTTTCAAGTGAAAGCAATGATGCCCATAAATGAGCAATGATGCTCAGTTTGGCGGTACCCAAGATTCTCCACCATGAAGAGCTTTCTTGAACAAGTCTCATCAGGATCTGCTGGCCAAGAAGTATGCATTTTGCTTAGTTAGGAGAGGGGGAGTCAGACTCCCTAGGTACCTGAGGAAGCCAGTAGCGTTGTAGAAGATTTCTGCCTCCGAGGCATTTTGTTGGATAAGAGCAGCACTGCCTGAGCCTGACAGAGGGATCAAGATCAGGTCTGTGAGCTGCTCCAGAGTATCACGGGCCAGACGGTCCTTGAGGTTATCACTGGAGGACAGATTCCAGAGGATGCCTGCAGAGCAAGGGAATGGGGGAAATCAGGAAGCATGCTTGAAGAATGTGCTGCTCAGTAAGACAGGAGTTGCTCCCCCGTGATGGAACCCACAGCACCATGAGAAACTTTAGTAATAGGAATATATTTAGGTGGACCCCATTTCTTATAAATAATCATTACATGGCTGAATTGTGCAAAGTGCTTCAGAGCACAATCCTCACCTGGAGTTAGACTGTCACAGTTAGGCCAGCACAGTTTGGCCGGCACAAGGGCCACCATAAAGTATGTTTTAACCACTCTCAGAGTGAGAGAGACCAGCATAGAGACATGCGCCATCCTCCCTGACTCCAAGAGTGGTCCAAACATGCTTTACGGTGGCCCTTGTGCAAGCCAAACTTTGCTGGCCTAACTGGCCGGCCTAACTCCAGGTGAGGATTGCGCTCCCACAGTCCCTATCTTGACTATTTTCACAATGACTTGATGTCATTAATATCTCAGTTTTATAGACTAGCAAGTGAGGGCCAGTTCAGAGGAACAATTTGCCCTATGGTGAAGCCAATGCCGTTAGTAAAGCCCATGCCATTTTCTTGGCACAGTTCTTGGCACGAATTCCCCTTAATATGCCTTGAGGTTGGGACCTACCACGTCCAACCCATTGTTGAGAGATATTTTGGAACAGTCACGTGAACTATGGCTATGCTGAACAATGGCAAATTGTTGTAGTGGCTTCCCCATATCAAAAAGCCCAGGTAGCTGAGCCTGACACAGGGTGACTTGCCCAGGTGAGCCTATAGATGGACGGGGTCTTGAATCAAAATATCCCGTCCCAGTCCAAGATTTTCTCCACTGATTATACTGATCCTCCAAATGAGTTGAGGTCTGCTATGTGCTGACTGCAACTCCTGCAGCTCCTGAAATGTCATTGTGTCCCTGTTTCATCTGAGTGTTGCGCAGGGTGTTTCCTTGAAGTTGTTCTAAACTCCAGAGCTATCTCTTAACCGCTGCACTAGCAAGCAAGCAACTTCCCACACCATGCTATTTAAAGGACAGCTGAAGTGAATCTGAAAATCAATGCAGAGAAGCAAATATCAACCAACCACTTGCCAAGTCTGCTTTCAAACCCTGCTAAGCAATTAAGCAGTTCCCAAAGTGATGGAGTAAAAAAAAAAAACCCCTAAAAAAACAACCCTGACTGAAATCCCAAATGTCTGCTCTGTAATTTTTTAAGCAGTATATTTGCATCAGATTCACAATTGTACATGTCGACAGTTCATAAGCCAAGCTCAAATCCACAATTGTAGCACTGAAAAAGAAATAACAACATCTGCTCAGTCTGCTCATGCTGCCCTCTAAGCACCTATTCATAAGGCTTCTGAGCAAAAGGTTTTTTTTTAGCGTAGCAATCGATGCATTAAGCTCCATTCCTGAAAACGCCTCCATTTGCTGTGGCAAGAGCTTTGCAAACTTCAAGAGGGCTTCCAAAGAACTAAAAGTCCAGTGTGTTCGACTATTTGACGAACAGCTTATGGGCCCAATCCTATCCAACGTGCCAATGCCAATGCAGCTGCATTGTTCCCAATGTAAGGGAACAAATACTCCTTGTCCTTGAGGAGGCCTCCAGGACTGCCCCCATCACCTTAGGACGCATTTCATGCCCTGTTGGTACGGCTGCATCAGCACTGGAAAGTTGGATAGGATCTGGCCCTAAATCAGCTTTAGGTAGCTATCAGTTCTCAGCAGGATGAGACCAGCCAGCAACCTTAGCCACACTCTGACAAATATCTATTTCCAAGAGCAGGAGAAGGAAGCAGATTGACACCAGCTGTATCAAGGCCATGTAAGAACTTGCATAAAATCAAGCCCTGTAACTCTACAAGCATTGCCGAGATGTTTTGCAATGAAGAACTTGTACTTGTTGGAGCAAGACAGCCCCACAGGCTTAAGCCACGTGACACCCTCTTGTCTTCCAGGAACTCATCTAACCTCTTCTCTGTGCAGTTCCTCAGGCCGGGGTCCTTCCACTGCCAGGCTGACAACATCATGTTTTTCTCACTGACTCTGAGCTTGATGAGCTGTGACCAGACCCATTTGCTCTTTTCCTTTACAAGGACGCTCTCATCTGTTGGCTAACCAAGAAGGGCTGGATCTTCAGCTTTTGTCAGTGAAGCTGTAGATGTATGCTAAGAGGCCTAAATCTTGTCCACTCCCCCACCATGTGAACCCCAAAAGCATCAAGAGACACTGGGGATTCATTTTCAAAGGAGCAGTAAATTGCAATATACTGCAAGTCCCACATTTGCCATGAAACCCCCAAAGAGCAAACAACGTGAGATACCATCACAGCAGTGTTCTTCAGCCCTGGGGTTGGGACCCCAATGGGGTTGCAAAGCCTCTGTTTTGGGGTTGTGGCAACTTATGGGACTGAAAAAGCTTGAAGACCACTGAACTAGAGCACCACCAGGTAAAGGGAGAGGCATCTGGTGCACCCCTTCAAGAACCGGGGATTATGTCCCAGATCTGCTCAGGTTTTTTAGCAAATGTGCTAAAATAGTTTTCACTAGTGCCAGGTTTCATGGTAGCTTTCATCTGTTCTCTCTAATAATAAATGGTGCTAGGAGTGGGGGTGGGCGTGATGGGCTAGGCATATAGGGTCCTGGGAGGGGTGGGATCAACAGTGGGGTCCCTAACCTCATTCCTTATTCATTCATTTATTTACTGTGGTTGTAGCATGAAAAAGGATGAAGACCATTGCACTACAGACTCAGCAACATAAACAAACAGCTACGGGAAGTATAGGCACACCCCAGTATCTGCTGGGGTTCTGTTCCGGATCTCACCATGGATACCTGAAACCACGGTGATATGGGGACACCTTTTTATAGATAAGGGAGCATCAATGGTTTTGCTGCAACAAGGTTAAAAAAAGATTTGTTTAATGCTCCCCTATCTTTTTAATAGGAGTCCCAGTACTCATGGTATCCATAGATAACTGAAACCGTGGATACCGAATCTGTGGATACTGGGGCATACCTGTACTTGGGACTGTAGACAGTTAGAAATCATGATAAATGACGATACAATTCCTAAAGAATTTGAGTAACAGGGTCACCCACTGGATGCAGTTGAGGGGTTTTTAAGGTGAAGTTAATAAGAGTTAGACTTATTAATTTCCAGTAGCCAATATTCATTTTCTGATGGAACAAAAATATCTGCACACACTGTTCAAGTTAGAGGTGGTTTGGGAGCACTAAGTCATAAATAGAAAAAGGGCACTGTTATTCTGGGAGGTACATTCTAATCTCCTAGTGAGAAGGGGACTGAATAGACAGTGAGGTGATAGAGGATAAAAAATCCTTTTAAGGAAATTTCCCTTAAAGGGAGAGAGCTTTGACCCGTATTCTGTGGCAAATCCCCTACTGAAAACTAGGAGAGCTGCTGAAAACTAGCAGATTTGACTTGGGGGGGGTATCCATTTTAAGATCAGATATTAGCAGAGAAGGAGGATTTGGTTTTTACAAATGACAGAAAGGGAATTCTTGAAGGTAGCAGAGTGGAACTTTTTGTTTCATTTAGAAAATGAGCCTTGCATCATATTGCAATTCATCTTATACTGGTGGGATAAGTAGTAAAATAAATCAATAAATACCTTAACCAAATATTTGATACTATTGAAAGCTTACCAGTCTCAATATGCAGTACAACAGCTTGTCTACAGGAGAGGAGAGGAGCCAGACCGTATTATGCCTCGGCCATGTGGACGGCCAAAGGTGGGAGCAGAATCCCAATGCCCCATGCTGTGGAGCTGAGCTTGCCGGCCACACTCTCTGCCTTTTACTCCCCACGTGCTCAGAATGAGGTGTGCCCTGGGCTGCGCCTATCTGGGGATTACTCTCTCCATCCTCTGATTGTATTCAGCTAAAACCACTTTCACAGACTCCATCACGCTTGTAATAAGCGTTAAAGCTCATTGCATCATAGCTCCTGGGCCCAACTTTCCCATTAGCCCTGGTATTAGATTAGACAATCAGAGCCTGTTGGGCAGGATTAGAAAGGGCCTTTTGTAATGGAAGCAAATGTAATCTCTCCCGTTTGCTGGATCGCTCTGTTCAGTGCCCCAGCAATCCCTTTGCATGCTGGCCCAGCGCCATGCCTCCAGCCCAGCTCCCTCGCCAGACTGCATCTATCTCCTTTCACTGTGCACCATACAACGAAGAGGAAATGTCTATGAGATTCCTTTATCCCTTTCCCCAGCCACAACCTGCTTTCTATAGCATTGCTTTCCACTAAGATTTGCTGGGGCTCTTCCAAGTTATCTTTGGGAACCAAGCAGCATTCCAGTTTTGGAAGAGTCTTAGAGGAAGCTGTGAGTGTTTGGGAGTTGCTACTATTCTAAAAGTGGGGAGTCGGTCGCTAGTCTCAGCTCTGCTGGGTGATTTCTGACAAGTTCCTTCATAAGAACATAAGAAGAGCCCTGCTGGATCAGGCCAAAGGCCCATCTAGTCCAGCTTCCTGTATCTCACAGCGGCCCACCAGGTGCCCCAGGGAGGCATGAGACAACAAGATGCTTGGATCCAGTTGCCACTCCCTTGCAATCGGTACTCTGAAGTAGCCCACCACCAATGTAAGGAGGTTGCACAATCCATCATGGCCTATAGCCCACGATGGACCTTTCCTCCAGAAATCCGTCCAATCCCCTCTTCATGTCTCTTTGTATGCCATTCCCAATCCTCTTCTTAAGGTTCTCTTGCCACATGTCAATGTACTTTAAACACATGCTAGCACTCTCACCAATTGTCTGAAAAAGTCCTGTGGTAATGAAGCATACATGTCAAATCCTGTAAAGATGCCAATTAATGGCAGATGCATGCATAAATTAACTCTGAGTTTTTCCAACATGGGAGTAAGGTATTGTGTGGACCACACATTGTGCTCGCCATGCAAAAATAGTTTTGTCTTAGCATGTTGCCTCTCTCCCACTGTAATGTCTGCCAATGAGAAAGCTCTCCAATGAGACGGCTCGGGTCTATGCAGTTGAGACCAATGAGCATACCCAGACATAATGGTGGTGCAGGGAATGCCTTTCCATGGGGAGGCAATTTCTGGCAGCATCCCCGCGGCAAATAGAAGGTGTAGCTTGACTCTACTTTTGCAGACAAGAGCCCTGTAAGTGAACTGTACATTCAGTAGCATCTGCACGTAGGGCTTTCAGGAGATAGAGACTGTAAAATTGTGTGTTTTCACACTGGCTAAAATAGCAAGGATTTCTTTGTTTCACTTTTATGCCATAGCTTTCTCTAGCTGTCTCTAGCTCCTAGGCAGTATTGCCCCCCAAACTGTGCCCCACAACTCACCCTATGAGAAATGCTCTTACCTGTGACATTCTTGCGCAGCTCATCGTCTTGCTCACGTAAAGTATGCATCAGCTCGTAGATGCCATTCTCTTCAACCAAAGCTAACTTGTTCTCAGTGTTGTCATAGATGAGGTTGCGCATGGCTCCAGTGGCATGGCGCTGCACCTCTTGATTGGAGTTGTTGAAGAGCTTGACCAGCTTGGACACAGCTTGGAGGCTGCGGGCCTGTGGCAAGGCATATATTTGTCAAAGAGAGAAAGCCCAGGAAAGAGGAAAGCAAACTTCCACCTGCTCCTCCCTAATCTATAGCTTGTCACCCCATTTAAGGCAACCAGCCCATTCTCAGCCCACCCACACAGAGAAACCACAGCAATGATGAAAGGGATCAGCATTGCTGGTTCCATCAGGAGTCAGGCTCAGACGCCAGGCATGACATGTTTCCAGCATCCCCTTGCAACCCATCTCCATCTTTTGCTGCCTCACCTGTTTCTTGGCATCATTGTCACTATAGCACTTGTGCTGGATGTAGGCAGCACCAAGAACCTGTAGGTTGGGGTCACTGGCCATCAGGTATTTCACCGCAGAGGGAAGGTCAATGTCATCAAACCTGAAAACCAGGGCAAAGTTCGTGAGAATGTCATGAAATGTTCCCTCACCGACATAGTGCTCTACTAAGGACCTGTGAACCCTTGAAAATACTGGGCATACTTGAAAAACTTGCAGGTTTGAAGTTACAGGTTGCCAAATGCAAAGAATGGAATATTTTAGCAAATTAGAAATTGTTTGCTAAAGACACAGACAAGAAGGGGAGCAGACAAAAAGACAGACTTGAAAAATAGGATTGGTTGGCCAAGGGCAGAAAACTATAGACAGGCCAGAAATGCAAGGAGGCTTGCACAGCACAAAATTTGCCTTCGCAACAACTGCAGACCTTGCTCAACTGTAGTCTCCACTCTGACTCTTTGCTACATTGTGTGACCATTGCTACGTTTTCCTCCCTAGTGATGCAGAACGGATCCGAAATGTAGAATGGATCCCAAATTCTGTGCTTTCACAGGAGATGCACAGTACATGCGCAGGATACACAGAGCCTGGCAGGTGGGATGGCCTGGGGTGGAGTCAGGATGCGGCCATTAGCCCTGTCCCCGTTTTGCGTGGCCCCGATTCGGGCAGCTGTGGGATACTCGGACACCTGCAATTTTGCGGGCACAGATCCAAGCAGTCCTACTGGGTTGCATGCGGCTTACTGCATTCATCCCCTTGCCCTGTGCTAAGCTGCTGACACCTCTTAACTTGGGTAGGATGCGGTGCAGGCCAGCCAGCCTGGTTGTGCCCTCAGTATCCCTAGGGGAAAATGCCACCGTGCTCCTCTTCTCTCAGACTAGCTCAGCTGACAATTGGGGCACCCTCTTCTGCACCCTATAAATTGCTCACAGCCCACTCACCCGCCGGAGAAGGACTGCCGCGTCAGTGTGTTGTGACCATCATACATGTCAATGGCACGCAGATCTTGCAAATGATGGTTGGATTCAGCCAAGCTCCTCACAGAAGGGGCACGGGAACTGCGCTCCATCACAGTTGCGTACGAGTTCCCTTGAGTGCCAGTGATGGAGCCACTGCTAAGGCGGGAGCGGTTGTTGCTCTGGAAGCGCTGTAAAGTGCGCATGGCTGGTGCACGGATGACGGTCCTGTTCTGGGGCGCCTCCACCCCATCCATCCAATCGATGGGCCCCTTCATGCCAACATTTGAGCCAGCACTCATCTGCCTTTCAAAGGCGTAGGATCGGTGAAAGCCGCCATTTGCTTTATTTTTGTAGAGTGTTGACTGGGCCAGGGGATCCAGCTGTTCCGACACCATACTGTAGTGGTCATCCATACCCCCAGGGCTGACAGGCCCATCTGCCAGACGAAGGGAGTGCAGGGACATGGTGTCATAGGTCTGGCGGCCCCGGTAGTTTCGTTCATGAAAAGACCTGGGGCGTGCAGTAGAGTTGGCTGCTTGTGACATGGCGTAATTCATGCCATAAACTGGACCCTTTGGCCCAACACCATTGCCGATGGTGGCCACCCTCCTGTTGGGTCTGAGGTCCACTGCTGAGCGGGAGGACCAGCTAGTATTCTTCATAGTGCTGTAACCTTTCTTTCCAATTGGTTGGTACAACTGCAAGTTGCAGGAAGAAGAGAGAGGAGACACAAATGAGCCCAGTCTAATGCAGTAGCAATTCAGCTCTGCCCATAAGAGACATATTATATCCAGATTCCTCTGAACATGCCGGACCCTCATCCCACAGTTATGGGCTCAGCCTGAGAATTTATATAATATCCATTTGCGAGACATTGATATGCAGCATCCATAGGGAATCTGCAGCCCATACTCTATTTCTCAGGGCGCAATCCTAACCTGAAGTTAGGCTGGCACAGTTAGGCCAGCAAAATTTGGCCAGCACCAGAGCCACCGTAAAGCGTGTTTGGACCACTCTTGGAGTCAGGGAGGATGGCACATGTCTACGTGCTGGTCTTTCTGACTCCAAGAGTGGTCCAAACACACTTTATGGTGGCCCTTGCACTGGCCAAAATTTGCTAGCCTAACAGTACCGGCCTAACTCCAGGTTAGGATTGCGCTCTCAGTGACATTTATGCTGCTCTGCAAAGACCCTTAAAAGTCACACTTAAAAATCAGTATAGATGCCCTGACATAAGAGAATTTCTCATAGGGTGATGTAGTTTATAGGCATCATCCCAGCAAGCCTGTAATGCCCTAGTAAAGGAAATCACCCCTGGCGAGCAAATTCCTTTGGTGCTGGTAGTTGCACCACCAATAAACAGTGCTGCCAATGCTGCAACTGAATCAGTGCCAGAAATAGCAAAGTTTGCCCAGCAGGGCCAGTGTACTTACAGAACCTTTGTGGTCTGTCCCATTTGTTTGGGATCTGGAGCTGAACTGTGACTGGAGAGTGCTGTACTGGCCATTGGACGCGTTTCCACCTGCAGAACATGGAGATACAATGCATTGCACGTACTTAGGAAAACGGTGCTTGGCAAACTGCTCAACAGCAGGGGCAGCAGGAAGAGCACCTGGCTAAAGGGGATGCAATCTGGAGGGAGGCTGGGGTTTAGGCTGAGGATATCAGAGTTCAACTCTTCAAATGCCTGGAAAAGAGATAGCATTCTGGGGGCTGGGACTGGTTTCAATTGCTACTTAACTATAGCCAAAATGTGGGCTTCCATTTGTTCCATGCTGCAGGGTGGCCTTGGCAAGGGTTCTAAAATGACAACCTGCACATACAAATCACATTGGACCATCTAGCTTGGTGCTTCCTGGGCTGGGTCAAGGTCTTGCCCAGTCCTGCTATCTAGATCCTGTAGCCAGAAAGGTTTTCCTTTGCAGCCAGGTAAGCACCAGCCAGCCTTATGGGGCTACTGTTTTGCAGGCGCAGGTTCATGTGCACAGCAGTGGCCCGAATTGGGGCCGCTGAGACTGGGGACGGGGTTTAGGATTTGGCACTATGGCTGTTGTGTGTTGCTGCCCCTGTCGCCGCACTATTACGCCCCTGGCACACCTCTGGCATGCCCTCAGCGAGGTCCTGTGCCGACTGAGCGTCGCCGACTTTTGACCGGCGCATGGCCGGTGTTACTGACGGGCACAGCAGTGCCCATGTGCTGACGCTGCTGCTTGTGCCAGTCTAGCGCCTGACTAGCCAGCGCAGATGTGCTTGACGGCACGTTTGCGACAGCCTGGACTGGCGCGAGAGCATAGTACTGGTGCGACACAGGTACAGAATTGCACTCTTGGTCTGAACTTCTGAGTAATCAACAATGAATGAGGACTCTTAGTAGCACTCATTGTAAGGGGGGATGCACTCTGCACTTGCTCAGAAGCATATTCACCTTGCTTATTTCTTGTTCCAGGGTGGAGCTGAAAGAGCATAAATTAAGACCAAGCAACTACTCCAGCACTTATAACAGCTGAGTATTACTTATTGCTTAATGGATTCCTTGATATGAACGTTCCTGTAAATTCAGTATAAAATGGGCCTTCTTTCTACTTCACTACATGGCAGTGGTGAATCTCTTTGTTATCCAATAAAGTCTTTAAATGCATGTTGGCACTGTTACTGCCTAGCCAAATATCCAATATCTGTCAAGGATCCCTGACTTGAACCTAATTTTTAAAGCTATCCCTCCTTTTCCTTACTATGTCCCAATTTTCACCATATGCTTCTAGTCATTTCAATCTGCCTGCAACTATGTCTTGCTTGTCCTAGTCCTGGTGGCCATTCTGGCATCTGCTAAAACAACGATGAAAGGCTTGCTAACATTCAAAATGCCCTAGTCTTCCTTGGGAGTACATGCATGTTAGGGAATGTACCGTATTTCAGAACACTCTTGTCTACAAGGCTACTTAAAGGTTCAAAGTACTCTTTCCAAGGATGTCAAGCTCATTTCATACAGCAGACCAAATAGCATTCATGGAGCATGCTGAGGGAGGGAAATGACATCATTAAGCAGGAACTGGATCATTAAGGAGGCAGTGGCAAGCACTTTGCTCTCTCATAGGAATTCATGAGTTGCAAATGACAGAAGAGAAAATGTGCAATTCTTGATCATACTTTCAAGATACAGAAGAGCCCAATTATCATGCAGGCTGCTCTTTCAGCAGCTTCTGCTGAGGCATCACTTTGCAATTCAGGTACTCTGCAAAGTGATGCCTCAGCAAAAGTGGTGCTGGTCAAAGGAAGGTCATGTGATGACCAGGCTCTCCCAGCGCCTCAGCAGCACCTCTCTCTCTCTCTCTCTCTCTCTCTCTCTCTCTCTGCTCCTACCCAGTAGCATTTCTTGCCTTCTTGCCTCTCTCTCTCCTCCCAGCATCTCAGCAGAAGCTGCAGTGCTGAGAAGGTGGTGCTGGGAGAGCCCTATTCCATAGCCATATCCAGCTCATGGACCTTATGATTGACACCCCAGCTCTAACACCTCAGAAACTGCTGGTTTTTCTAAAGACAACCCATCATGTACAAAAAGTATTCAATTTCCATAATAAGCTGACCTACTGGCTCAGACCAAAAGTCCATCTTGTCCAGCATTCTGTATCCAAGTGTCAAGTGCCTCTGACAAACTTATACGAAGAGGGATAGTCATCCCCTGTGTTACTCTCCAACATCTGGCAGTAGACTGCCTCAAAACATGGAGGCTCCATTTTCCTGTCATGGGTAACAACTAAAAAAAATGCAATCTGTGCTTGTGTTCATCACTGTGCCTTATGGTAAGACAATCCAAACACTAATTCAACACTGGGCAAAAAAATTATCTTATTCCCAGTGGCATCACGAGGGGTGCGGGCCGTACGGGGTTGTGGTGACACCACCAGGGACCAAAAATGCTAAAATTGTGGTCTTAAAAGATAATATTTTATTTATTTATTTATTAGATTTATATCCCGCCTTTTTGCCCGAAGGCACCCAAGGTGGCATTACAACATAAAATATAAAAATTTAACATTAAAAAACCATTTAAAAAACAATATTAAAACAATACAAAAAAACAAAATAAAAAACAAAGGAATAAAATTTAAAAACAAGAAGCCCTGTGGATCATACGGTATAAAATATAACAAACCAGTCAGCCAGCCTGTCAACAATTAAAACCATCATTAATACCATCATTCTACTGTATATACTGTTGGATGCAGAATTTCACCCGGAATTCAATAAAAAAACAACAACCCTGGAGTGTAATATCTTCATTCTATCAAAAGTTATGGCCAAAAAACTAAAAACCAAAAATAAAAATGTTAATGTAAAAATCGTGATTTTTTAAAAATTGTGGTTTTATGGAATAACACCATCATGTTACCGTTGGATGTGGAACTTCATGAGGAATTCAATGAAAAAAACCTGGAGTGTCATGTCTTTATTCCATCAAAAGCTATGGCCAAAAAACTAAAAACTGAAAATACTTTTTATGTAAAAATCACAATTTCTTAAAAAATCATTAGTATGAATCAATTCTCATTTCCATGTATCAGAGCTAATATTAGAACTCTATTTAATTGCATGAGTGTCATCAAATTGGCCACCTTTTTTTGTTGGTTACTAATTTGTTGGGTGACCTGTACTATAGTTAAATTAAGTAAGTAAGTTAGTTGATGGGGGTAACGCCAATCCTAGTGATAACAGTGCATTTAGTTTGCGCATATGGTATTGTAGTTCATTCTGTATGGTTTGGGAGAACGAGAGCCATCATGGGGGTGGGGTGGGTGATGTGCTGACCTCCCACACTGGGTGACGCAAACTCTAGTGATGCCACTGCTTATTCCCTGAACTAATAAGTATTTTCATTTCATTTTAATAAGAACCTAGATTATACTATTTGTGCCTTTCATGTCTGGAGATTTTGTCTTTGTTTGACTTCCATTTAAAGGACTTCGATCCTCCATTTTAAGGTCCCCAGGCTGAAAAGTGTGAGCTTTCATCTCCTACTTGGGCATTTGGCCCTTTCCTGCAATCCCTTTTATTTATGGTGATTTTCGGATGCTCTTTTAATCAAACTGTAATATCTGATAATTCACATTCCACCTATGCACACATGTTCTACACAGAGATCTCTGCACTCACCACTACCCCGGTACCAGGTTGCTGAAGGCCCTGCATTGAGCCCCCTTGGTTCATTGGGCCCTCCATGCACCCTTAAGCTTACCAGTGGCATGACAGGCAGCCGCCGCCATCTATCCTCTTGTCCTTCTCACCATCCAATGAGAGTCCCTCTGGGAGACACTTTCCTTTGCAGATGGGGATTCAGGGTGCAACAGTGACTTGAGTGTAATGGACGTAGCTTGTGGTGTCAGCAGTGCCCTCCCTGCTGATTCCAGAGCACACAGGGTTAACCCCAGAACGCCTGCTGTCCTCAGGAGCACAGCTGTAGCCTAGGCAGGCTAATGAGGGCTAGTTAGAGGCAGAAGTGCTGAGTTACTCAGCAGGTGCTAACTAACTGCACACTGAGTGACTGAGGCACAGGTGCAGATGGGTGTAGCTGATTAGTTGTAGCCTGCCCAGCAACAGTCTCTGATAGGCCTGCAGATGTATAAACGTAGAGGCAGGAGCAGCATACCGGTGTGGTAGGAGCAAAGTTTAGTGTAAGTGGAAAGAATGGACTGGCAAACCTGTATCTGACCAATGTGCATGGACTACTGACTACGAGCTTGGATTCCGATTTGGCTTGGTGCAACTTGGACCTGGACTGACCTGGCATACTGATCATTGGACTGGCCTAAGGACTATGGAACTTGGATCAAGGACTAACTGAATGTTGGACTTTCTGGCTTGGGACTGACGTTGAGTGGTGTGGCTGCTGTGCTTAAAGAGGTGAGGCCTGGTCGTGTTCCCTCCATTACTGCACCAGGGCTGCTTAAAGGGGAAACCAGACAGCCTAGTGTGGGCATCAGGGCCCTCAGGGAGGCCCAGCAGGAGTTTCTGGCAGAACACTGAGTCAACGTGGGCCAGCACTGCCTGTGGTCCTGGAGCCTGCCTGATTGGGAAGACCTGTTGAGGGTGTGGGCCTGCAGCCAAAGCCCACCTTGGTTGACCCCTGACACTTCTCTCAACTCACCGTTTCTGAATGAAATGTCAAACCAAAAGCCTGGCCTCATATCAAAGTACAGAGACTGGCTGTCTTCCAACTAGGAGATGCTTTCTGTTTCTCTCACTAACTATGCTGAGAGCACAATCCTAATCTGGAGTTAGGCTAGCATAAACTAAACCAGCAAAGTACAAGGGACACCATAAAGCATGCTTGGACCACTCTCGGAGTCAGGGAGGATGGCTCATGTCTGTGTGCTGGCCTCTTGGACTCCGAGAGTGGTCCAAACATGCTTTATGGTGGCCCTTGTGCTGGCTAAACTTTGCTGGCTTTGTTTATGCTGCCCTAACTCAGCACAGGATTGTGTCCCGAGTCTCCCTTCTGACCAACAGGCATGCAAAACATCCCTTGTATGGGCTTATGGCCACAAATGAATAGGCTGCTGCTCCTTTTGTTGCCTCTCCCTTAACCTTCCCCATTCCTTTTTTCCCCCATGCATCCTTTGCATAAATATTAAAACTCTCCTTAATGGTTTCTAAACAAAAGGCCTTTCAGAAAGCGGTAAGCTGGCACAGTTCCTGGAGAGCTGAAGGGAGGAGACTTAATTCTCAGTGCAGCCAAGCCGCTACTGAATGATTGTGAGTCAGAAGCTGCACAGTCATCTGTGCACCACCTGAGCCAAAATCCAGCAAGTGGAATGTTTTTGGTGAATTCACACTGGGTCCGGAGTCAACACTGAGTGTTTTCTCTCAAATCTGCCCAGCTGCTTTTGTGACAAAATGGGGAGAGGCCATGATTTCCTTTGTCCATGTTATGAGGGTTGGTAGAACTTATATTACAAGTTCATTAAAAATAGTGAAAACATGCAGTACTTAACTTGCATGAACACTTCCCCTGACTGATGCATGAACCAGACCAAAACACACATCTTAGTCCTTATGGGTGAACTCCCGTCAATCAACTGACAGTTTAGGGCTGATGTACCATGAGAACTGCTATGAGATGCAGCCCTAATTCTGAATTTGTATGCATCTATATGTCCACTATGTTAATTCAGCATTCCGATGGCTGAACCCTGACACACTCACCAGTACGTTAGATGCTTGGCACGGAGCATGCCAACTGGCTAGCTACACTAATGCCACATCACATGAGGTCACATCGGCATTGCAGATGGATATGCTAATGTTAAATAGCGTTACTTAATGCTTAAAAATCTCACCATGGGATATGCAAGGAGATTTTTGTAGAAATGGTCATGATGCTCAGTTCCAGGAGAGGAAGCAGCTACTTCTTGTTACTACTGCTCAGACCCACCATTGGCTGAAGCCCTTTGAACAAACCCCAACTGAGTGATAGGTAAATACTGTACATTTGCTCCAGTCTATCTTTTCTTACCTCTTCTTATTTTTTTCCTCCTGTCTTTTCCACTTTTGAAATTTCAAGACTAAACTACTTGGGGCAGGGAGACCAGCCTGGGTAGCTTGGTTCTGTTTTGCTTATGCAAAATGCTGTAGAGCTGGTACATAAATAAATGACTCCACCTGTCTTCTCAGACAGATGTCATTGGTTTTGGGGGAGACAATCCCAGGCACACTTCTAGGACACAGGTCTTATTGAACTCAAGCAGCTTGCTTAGGAGTCATGCTGCATAGCACACTTTTCTTCTACAAAGCAATACAATCTACAAAAGTTGGTGAGAAACGACCATTTACTGATCTAGAGGTTTGAAAGAAAAGGGGGAAAACGAGAAAACTATTGACACAAATGACCCAAGGGAATATGTGATAGTTGCCCTAGGAATGAAAAACAGATTGCACAAACTAACAGAGTGCGCAGTAAACTATGTGTTCATGTTATACCAATGAAACAACTTGTTAGAACCTTATGATGTCAGCACTTAAAGAATGTGCGGACCCTTCTAAAGGCCTAGAGCAGTAAAGATACTGTATAGCTGGGCAATAATACCACACTCTTGAGAATTCCCATATAACAAGTGTTTAAAGCACAAAACACCAACCCTGGGGTTCTACTTCTTCTTGGCAATATATTGTTCCCTTACTGTGAAGTGCAAATAAGTAGGGCGGGGCAAGGCTTCTCTATCATGCCAGAAGATTAGGCAATCAGTTCTGTCTTTGCAGCTGCCCTCACTCCTGAAACTCAACAAGATAAGCTTTACAGAGGAAATGTGGAATTCCTCAGACTGAAAAAAAATGTTACTGGGCACATGCAATGATGAAACACCATTCCAAGCAAAAAGAACAATAAAATAGGCTGCGATATTAAATGTGCTTACTAGGGAGTAAGCCCCATTGAACACAGTAGTGCTTACTTCTAAGTAGACACAATCCGCTGTTTGTTAGGGCTGGCCCCAAACCTCCTAGGGCACCATGTCAATTCTGCCCAGCCTTTGCTCCTCCCACTCCTCCATTTTTTTTAATCTCAGCCCTCTCCTCCCCTTCACATTTCCTCTTCCTGTCTGTCCCCCTCTTCCTTCTCCAATTAAATCCAGGAAATGGAAGGAAGAGGAGTGGAGACAAGTAGGCAACCAGAGAAGGACACACACACCTGTTGCTTGACTGCTTCAGTTAGCTTCATAGATGGGCCAGCCCTAGTTGTTAGGCACTGTTTGCCAAACATGCCTAATGACAGATGAGGCTTATTTTCCAATATTGGAAAGACCCAGATCAGGCTCAAAATCACACAGGAAGCTGCAGACTTGTACCTTTTTAAAGTATCTAGTGGGAGATACATAGCACTTTAATGTGTCCAGTTTTATCCAGTTGGATGATAAAGTTCCTTCTTTATCATCAACTGTGGTACATAACTGTATTGCATAAATCATGGATTGATACCAATCCACGAGAATGCTGCTGGAGCCACCAAATTGGACTAGCTTTGATGTTCTGTCATTGATGGTCACTGCAGGACACAATGCAAATCTGTCCCTTATTTAAAAGGTCGCTAGATCATCATTTTGCCTCTGCAGCATGCAAAGAAGGAAGGTCTAGCAGCCTTTTGCCATCATATTCCTACATGTACATGAGCTATCATTATTTATTTCTTATATTTGTATCTCAACTTTCCTCCAAGAAACTCGGGGAAGCATTCTTAGAATAGCTCTGTTTCTTCTAAACAACATAGGACAAGGAGGCAGCAATTTGCTCCAGGACACCCAGTGAACATTATGGCTGAGCTGGAATTCAAAGCCTGATCTCCTCAGTCTAAAAGATGAAGCTACATGTTGTATGGGTGATCCGCAGCTGGCTTGCCCAGCACTGTTTCCTACTGAAATACAGCTGCAGAAGCCTGCGACTTTCTTTAGAGGAGCAGATATGTTTTAATCATTTGTTCTTCTGCCAGTTTTCCCAGCTAAAATAACAACCAACCCTATTTCTATTTGCATGGAGCGGGGTGCCCAGAGCACCTGTGTTTTTCCTGTGCAGGGGTCAAAATAGTTGGTGGGGATGTTGATTTGAGAAAACAGCAGGGTAGGAGAGAAAGGGTTAACCTCATGTAGTGCTTTAAAGAAACTAGCAATCCCCATGGCTACATTTTAGTTAGATAAAAAAGAAGTTGGGAGATCTAAGCATAGATCTCCTGTACTGCTCCACATGCAGTCCTCCAGCAGATCATCCTTGGCAAAACAGGCTCCTGTGTAGAAGAAGTTGTCTTATGCCTGGAATTCAAGATTTAGATAAGAAGTAGTGGAGGTGGAATGAAGGAGATATACATCATGGCAGGTTACAGGCCATGATGGTTAGTGCAACCTCCTTACTTTAGAGTTAGGCTACCTCAGAGTGCCAGATGTAGGGTAGTGGCAATGAGGTGCACGTATCTACATATGTATTACCTGAGGCATCTGGTGGGCTGTTGGGAGATGCAGGAAGCTGAACTAGATAGGCCTTTGGCCTGATCCGGGGGGGATCTTCTTATGTTCTTATACCTTGCCATATTTCATTGATGCAAATAAGGACATGCCCCTATTTTCATAAAGAATCACTTTGTAGCCTCACTCCCACCCCTTGTACTGTTACAGATGGCTAAAGGCTGTGTTGCATGCTATATTAATTTATACTGCAAGTCCAGTACTTTAAAGCCCAAGACATTGATTGTTCATTTGGTTAAAGATACACTAGAAAAACAAGATTGCCTGACACTATGTTGTTAGCTGTCTAAATATGCCTCACAGCTGCAGAGTGTGAAATGTGGGTGGGGTGGGGGGCAATTGCTGCACAGGTGTGTACAAGAACCAAGACACACCCATGCCCTACTCAGAGATCTAACTTCTCAAAGCTGAATCCTAGAGAATGGCAACTCACACTAATACAGTTTTAAGCTGAATCCTTAAACAACAATAATAGTGGCACTAATTTACCAGGGACAGGAAGCAGGAAATGGGGGCATTTCTCAAAAGGAGGGACAGTTGGAACATAGGGACAAGGGAGAGCTGAAGTGCCTATGCAAAGCTATGAGAGAGTCCAGAGTGGAAAAGGCACAACACCAGGAGTGATTTGCAGGTCAATAATGGGCTGCAAAGGAGGGGAGGCCTGCACATTGTTCATAATTAGGGTTACCAGCTACAAACAGGGACAGAGTGCCTATACCTTCAACCATTGTACAGACTCAGGAATTTTGGCAGGTGCAGCTTTTTAAACCCTTCCATGTTGAGCTGCACCTGCCAAAATTCCAGCTTCTATACAATGGTTAAAGGAATAGGCACTCTGCTCCCGATTGCATCTGGTAACCCTAATCATAATTAGTCACTTGAGTGCCACACATCTCATGTAGTGAAACCAATTCTCAGCTAATCTTGGCAACTAGAGCCTTTGCAGAGGATGACATGCTGATGACATCCTGGACTTGCAACCTCGCTGCCCACATTTGATCTTCTTATTAACAATTCATTCTAACAAATGTGAAAATGTCCTTCTGAAACGATAGAAGAAATCTTTTTTTTTTTTATCCTGGCGTCAGCGTAATTTTTTAAAATTTTTGTTACCAGGTGCAGGTATCAGACATGCAATTATTTGTGTTTCTGTAAATCATCACCTATAAAGCAGAAAAAATAAAACAAACAAAAAGGCTTTGTGAACATCTGTCTGTCAGCCCAGAACAAAGTTATGTAAGCAAATATCCTACCTATGTGTTTTACAGAATTCACTTAATTCAAGAAACCTGGTTCGTGGAAGCCAGATGCTGGCCTGGGTGAGACAAAGGTTTGTGCCTCTAAGGAGCAAAGGAAATTCAGAAAGAACAGGAGGGAAATCAGACATCAGAAAGGGGGTGCTGTTCCCCTAAAGGAGGGACAATTGGAGCATATGGGTAAGGCAGCGCAACAGATGGAACACTGGAGTGTATTTTTCAAAACAGATTTTCAAGCAGGACCCAGCATGTTGTAAAACCTATACCTTGTGAATGAGAAGCTATGTGGAATGACACAGAAGATAAATTAAAGATTGCCTTGAGGATGCCGCAATCTCCTTGGGGAAAAGGATGTTGTATGCATTATGATTGCTTTGTTGTAGGCAGGGGGAACATTTAGGGGGATCCCACAGTGTGTTGCCTGAAACTGAATCTGCCTGACATTTCACTTAACCAACATCTATAGCTTGTTTTGAAATCAGCTGGTGTGAGGCTCTGAAAGATCCAGAGACTGAATGGCCACTCAAGCTATGCGCCCCCCCCCCAAAAAAAACTTCTCACTGCACTCTCTAAATCAATGTCAGTTTTTATCTTGTTTGGAGCAGGCTGTCTGTCAGTCTTGATATGGCCCCTGGGTCACTGCTTGGTCGGTGCCCCAACATTTCCTTATTTGTTTTACTACTACAGTTATAGCTCCTCCCCACCCCACCCACCCCATTTTTGGAGCAAAATCCCTATCACAGATTCATTTTGACAGAAGTATTTTCCATTGCACTAACACACACAGCTTTTTTAAATATTACAACAGCTTAACAAAACAATCTTGGTGAGTGGAAGACGTGGCATGACGTTTGGGACTGCCAGCATTTTCTGCCTGTGGTCTTGTGGTCAATGGCTTGAACAACTGGGAGACACAAGAGTGGGGTGAAGAGGGGGGGCCAGAATTCTTTTGGCCAGGACAAATGCAATTTAATTCCCCTTAGCAGGACCTGCTCACTGCCATTAAAAAGAGTCACATCAGGGATATACCTTAGTATAATTTAGGCTGCCGTTTCAGGAAATCTTGCATTTCAGTCAGTTCTTGCTAGCACCAAGTGGTGGTGGTGTGTCTAACTAGTTGCTAAAACCAAAGATACATGTCCCAACACAGAGCAGCCACACAGGAAGCTCGTATTCTCCTGAGAGCCAGTTTCCCCACCCCTTTGTGTGCAAGTCAGAACTCAACCCAAGCAAATGGTCTCCAAAAGAAATAAACTGTGATCCCATCCACACATGCCATGCCGCAATCCCTCCCAGATGGGCTTGTGTCATTCCTTGATTGACAACCACTGCCTTTAACATATGCCAGTGGCTCCCAAGCCACAAGAGGTTCTCGGGACCCACCAGTGAGTCGTGAGCCAATTTCAGGTGGGTCGTGAAGCATCTAGAACAGCCATATTGAAAATATGGGAAGATGAGATGCTGGAAAGGGGCAGGGCTGTGTGGTTGTTTTGCTTGTCCCAAGGTTGTAAATAGGCTTTTTTCTTTCTGATTCACTCTGCTATTAGAAAATGGCTGAGAAATAACCCAACTTATTGCTGCATTCTCAGGAAAACAGAGGGCTCTGGCGTCAGAATGATAGCACTTCTGGCCATGACATCATTTCCAGTGGGTCCCAATGCTAAAAAGTTTGAGAACCATTGTCATACAGTTTTCATGTTGCATGAATGGAGAGAGCATGTCTGTTTGGGACTACCCTGAAATGGAAACTTTGTAGCAAGGAGCTAGATCTTGAATGCACTGGCAATTCCCTGTTTACTATGCCATCCAGAGACAGGGAATTGTTCTGGGTCAGCCCAGCCTCCAGAGCAGTTTTGCATTTATGAAAACATTGCCTTAGTAAAAACAACTGAGGCAATGAGCAGGCACCTATAATTTTGTCCAATCAGGACAAATAGCAATTTGGGACTGGGAATTTTCAGGCAGAAAACAACATGGAGGAAATGGTTATCCATTCTCCTCCTCTACCCTGAACTGGATCAAAGCCCTAAAAGAAAAAGTTGTTGGTAGTTCCAGACACAGACTGCTCACCATTTGCCATTGGTCCTGGTGCCTGTCTGCAGTGTTACTATCAAGGTGCATGGGTGACTTTTCCATTAATACAGTAATGACTGCACAGTAATCTTTGAACCATTAAACAAACTGTTGCATCTGATCTTGAGAGAATAGGGTCCTTGCTCGGAATCCCTCAAAGATTGCCACCATATGGTTTTTAAACTGACCCGCTTGTGGAACAATGTAAGGGAATGGACATGGTTTCATGTGCACAATCCGCCCGTCTTCCCTATCACAGCCACATGGTGGTGGGGAAATGTCTGCCTTTTGCTAAGAACCCTGGAAGTCTGTTACAGGCCAAAGAGAAGACCTTTAATGGTACAGAAAATTAATTCCTTGAAAGTAATTTCAGCTGCCAAGTTTGAACTTCTATTCCTCAGTTCTCACTACTAGCAAAGGACAGGAGATTGAACTTGACCCAGGATTCAAATCACTGCTCAGAGTGGACTCAATCAGTAGCCCCAAGAGCAACAACTCCTGCTAGGGATCTGATCATTAAATCAGGGAAGTCCACGCACCCCCCCCCCCCGGGCACATTCTAATCTCAGTTTTTGAACCTGCTCGAAAAGCAGTCCGGCCGGTTGACACTGCTGTCCTCTTTTCTTGCTTCTTCTGGCAGCTGCCACTTCCTTTTCCCACTTCACCATGCACTTTACCATGGAAAATAAAATGTCAGCTGTTTGGAAGTGGCAGTAGTTAAAGCACCTGTTGGAATTGCTGCGAGGGAAGATGGTAGAGAGCCACTCTGGAGCCAAGCTAAAGACAAAAGACACATTCATCCAGTTCTTCGCCTTTGCCCATATCCTGATCTGTGCATTCAGGCACTGTTTTAAGTCAATAGTCAGGGAAGTTCAGAGCTCAAATATCTTTTCAAGTTCAGAGTTAAAGTGTAAGCCTGCTGGCTAATCTAAGGAATGCATTAAACCTGGGATAGGACAATTGTGATTGGATGGGAAAAATTAAAGCACCATTACAGGGCATCTCTTGTTACACAGACATACAACAGGCCAGGCTCCAAGAGCAACACAGCTACTGTACTAACTGTCCCAACCACATGCTGTTCCGACTGTCTGTTAGCAATGAAAAAATTTCAGACCAGATTGGAGTTGCCATTGCTGCCGGCTCACATGGCCAAGCTGATGAGTTTTGCACTGCAGGGATGTTGTGAGCACATATGTAAATCCACTCCTGGGCTGTAATGCCTGGTATTGAAGAGCTTGTACTCCCTGAGGCTGGATTTGCCACCTGCCTGTGTCCTGAATCTAAAATGAAAATGGAACATGGCAAGTTCTTCATTTTTGTTTTCAAGAAACGCAAATTTGGGGGAAGAAGGAAGGATCCAGATTTATGAGTGGGAAATGTAGACTGCCATAGACTGTCTACATGCAGATTAGAAATGTAGACTGTCACATTCAGGCAGCTGTCCATTCACTTGTAACAAATATCGAGAGACGTGGCCAGGAATATTTTATTTATTTATTTAATTTTTATCCCGCCTTTCTGCCCAAGGGCACCCAAGGCGGCTTACAACATTAAAAGCAACACAATAAACCACAATATATACAAATTAAAACAATGTTAAGAACAATATTAAAGACAGTTAAAATTTTAAAAACAGCAAGCCCCGTGGACCCCACAATTTAAAATGTAAGGATAGAATGTAAAAAATGCCAGCCAGCCTGCCTGTCAACCGTTAAAAGCTTGTTTGAATAAAAAAGTCTTCAGCCCCCACTGGAATGTTGCCAAAGAGGGAGCAGTTCTTAATTCTAAGGGAAGGGTATTCCAAAGTCGGGGGGCCACCACCGAGAAGGCCCTATTCCTGGCCGCCGTCCCTCTCACCTCTCCTGGTGGTGGCACAGTCAAAAGGGCCCCCCCCCAGGTGACCTGAGAGTACGGGTAGGATTATATGGAAGGAGGCAGTCCCTGTATATACTGTAGCTTTTACTAATCTTACATAAAACATTTGATGAAGGGACTTCGGAAATGTGCTCAAGCTGACCAGGAGAATATGTTCTTTCCAATATTATTATTTATTATTATTAATTGGATTTATATCCCGCCTTTCTGCCCGAAGGCACCCAAGGCGGCATTACAATAAAAGACACAATAAAAACAGAATTTAACATTAAAAAACAATTTAAAAACAATATTAAAACAATACAATTTAAAAAACAACAAGCCCTGGATATGGCAATATCACAGGATATTGTCGATATGTCACATTGGGGAATCTGGTTTAATGCAGTGCCTGAACTTCAGAAATGTGCAAACGTGCGTGTCTAGCTCTTGCAGGATCAGGAACAGACAAGTATGTTGTCAGCAGCCCAGTCCTGCTTAATATCATCACCCCATACTTGCCACAGTGACTCCCTTTTTTTTTTTTTTTTGCATTAGCACCAGAAATGGATAGGATTGGGCCCATAGTCAGGAAAATAGCCTCTGTTTCACCTTGTCCAGCCTACTCAGCAATGTAACTGTTCACCTGGTTGGTTTACACCAAGATAGAGATGAGATGCACAGCTAGAAGCATGGGCAGTGTTGTTCCTACAAAGTGGGGGGGGGAGAGCAAAATGCTAAGTTTTGCAGCTTGGACAGCAAAGCCGCTGTGCTGCAAATGGCTCTGAAGGTGAGGGGGAGGGATCATGTTACACAGGAGCTCAGGCTCCTGCAAAATTTAGCGTTTTTCCTCCTGTGTAGGTTCACCACTGGGCATGGGGAAGCCTAGAGCCAGCAAGATATTGCAGGTCAGGACTGCGATGCACACAAGGGAAAATAGTCTTGCTATACCTGGCTCTGGCCACTTCAGGGAGTCATGAGTATGAATGTCCCAGCCCCCACAACTATGAGTACCTTAGGTCACCATCTTTCCCTCCCTCCCATTCTGATTCATATTTATCGTGTAAGGTAAAGAGAACATCTGGCATTACAGGAGCCATGAATTACGCATAGTTGCTGCTCTACCTCTGTCTGGAATGTGTCCAGACAATGCCCCTCCTAGTTGCATCAGCTCAGAAACAGGTGAGGCTGCTCCTACCGCGTCTGAGAGGTTGGCTTTCTAAACAAGGACTCTGCCCTTCATCCAAAATGTCCTCTTCTGGCCCCTGCAGTGCCTTCTATGGCCTTGGAGGCCAGCAAAAGTCTGCTGGCTGAACTGTCATTTAACCACTAAACACACAACAATATCAGGTCAGAAAAGAACCCCCAGCTGAAGATAACAGTGCAAGAGAAAGCCGGGGGAGGGAGTGCTCTGCTCCGTGCTTTCACCATCACAGTTCACAAGCATACGCAGGCCCCCATTTCCCCCCAACTTTGAAGTCATCTTTGGTAGAAAATATTATAACCTGTGCAAAAAGCCATCAATGGCTTCACTCACAAACATGCTTGTTGCCTTGGGGGGAAAGTGAAGATGCCTTCCAATGGACTATTATTCTTCAAGATATAAAGAAGGGAAATGGTTAATTGATCGCAAGGGTTTTTTTTTTTCCATTATCTTTGCAAAATGTCTTTTTTTTCCTGAACAGCTGGCAGCCCTAAGATAGTGGAGAGAATGCTGTGCAGCTGTTTCCCATTCTGAGTGCAGCTGAATCAAAGTTCAGCATTTTAAGTTCAGTTGATTCCAATGGGAGAATTTACTACACACACTTATCTCCTGCCCAATCAAACCAATGAGACTTTATTGGCTGGCTGGCTTCCTTTAAAACTGTCTGGCTAAGAGGGCACCCCTGCAAAGCAACAGTCTAGCCCAGTGATTTCCAAACTGTGAGCTGTAGCTCCCCAGGAAGTTGCGGAAACCAGCCAGCCGTAGAATCCTCATCCAAAACCTGCTGCCCTATACAATGCATACAATGCCCTAATGGAGAGCAATGGCCATTAGCCCAGTAAATAAAGGGAGCCGCCAGTTGAAAAAGTTTGGGAACCACTGGTCTAGCCTCCAAATATATATATATATTTTTAAGCTCAACAATAAAACTAAACCACAAGTTTCATACATCTTGATGTTAAAAGATAATACATAGTGACACATTGGTTATGTTTTTTTTTCTTTTTAAAAGAAACATACTAGATACACATGGCTAGATACTTGGCTTTGTGCAGAGCAAAGAAGTATTGAGTTTACTATGAACAACAAAAGGAAATGTTAATTTAGCCTGAATGCATGGGTGGACACACATATACTCATTCATATGAAAAAGGTCTTAGGTAAGCTAATTGGCTCCCACGAGGAACACGGACTAATACAGAGGAGGCAAAAATATTTTTCTGTAAGTGGGAAAGGAGCGCCAATAACTGAAGTGCTCACATTAATTGCACCAAACCTAGACTAGACCAACCATCAGCAGGACATATTTGACAATATGGAGTATAGCAGCAGCTCAGAGCACAATCCTAACCTGGAATTAGGCGGGCACAAGTGAGGCCAGCAAAGTTTGGCCAGCACCACCGTAAAGTATGTGTGGACCACTCTCGGAGTCAGGGAGGCCAGCGTCCAGATGTGTGCCATCTTCCCCAACTCTGAGAGTGGTCCAAACACGCTTTATGGTGGCCCTTGCGTTGGCCAAACTTTGCTGCCTTACTTGTGCTGGCCTATCTCCAGATTAGAATTGCGCTCTAAATTATAGATCAAATACTCTTGCTTTCTCTGTGGCTGGACCAGAAGCATTTGTAGCAAATAGCAGTCCAGCTATTTGGTTGTCTCCGGCCCCCTTCCGCTAATCCTACATATCCAACTAGGGCCTTGAAGTTGTGGATCCTGGGATGAGTATATCCTATTGACTACATTTATGTAGTCATTAGTCCTAATCCTAATGAGGACAGTTATTTCCTCTTTCCAAGCCCCATTCTCTGCACCTATTCTCCAACCTCATCACTCTCCCTTTCCCAGCACAGGCTGATGTCAACAAAGCCAAAAATGAGGCAGGAGCTACAAAGATTTCTAGCCCAAAAAACCCAGAGGCAGAATTGGTTACAACTGCAAGTGCTGGAGTCATAGCCATTAAGGCAAGGAAACAGAGAGAGGGATGTTTAAAAAAAAAAAAAAAAGCCCAGAGTCTGATTGACAAGAAGTGGAGAAAAAATCTCATCAGCACAAGAGGCAGCCACTTTTTTTAAAAAGTCTCAGAATAATGATCCCAATGATCAAGGTGAGACCAGGCAAGAAGGGAAGGAAGTGTGCAAATGAATCACAGCAGAAGGATAATAATAATCCATCCTCAAAACACTTTTAATAATGAGTTCCAAGTTTATTCTGGCACATCAAGGATCTGAAGATTGCTGAGGAAAGGGTGAGGTGGTAAAAAATGTAGGTGTCCATGATTTATATATTCTACAGCTCCAAAAGTGTGCTAGATTTACAAGCTTGCCACAGTCACCCATGACCAATAAGAAAAATGCTACAGTGAAGATCCAAACTGCGGTGTTTGAACTAACACGGAAGCAAAGTTAAAGGAATTCAGGCCCATGTGATCAGTCTGGGTCTGTCTGGATCATGGCTGTTAACCAGCACATTTGGACTTGGCGGGGGGGTAACTGGGGTCAGGAGGCTCCAGGCCTTCTTCTCACGACTGTTATTCCGGTCTCCCCTGCAGCAGTTTCTACCCCACGGCTCCCAGCCTTCTTCCCACCACTGCGCTGCCAGGTTTCAGGGTGGTGACAAATTCTTAGCAACATCAGGTTTGGTTTCTTTTTGGCAGATTTACCTTATTCAAGGTGGTGCCTGCCTATGTGGGTTCAAACAGCTTTTCTACAGATCGCTTTTCAAGCCTGCTAGTGGAGCAGTGAGAAAATAGTGAAAAACAAGATAGCAGGGGAATGGGAAGGGGCCTCCCTACTGACTCTCATTTCTCTGCCACACCGGACTTCAGAGTGCCCAAAGTGCACTATTTCCAGCTTGCAAACCCAGCAACGAGCAGGAGAGCCTCTCACCATATATACCGTTGCTCTTTCTTTGCTTGGGTTGAAGGGAGAAAGGGAAATGCATCCTGGACACATTGCCTTTTCGTCCCCAACAACCAGTTCCCACCATTCTCTCGCTTTGATCTGCTCTGAGCATGATGGCCACACAACCACAGAGTGAAGCAAACAGCATTTTTCCAAATCTGACTCTGAGCCAAGAGATTTTAATTCCTGTAGAGTTTTAGACTTCCATTCTGTGTATGGGGAAATCTGCCATGCTTCATTCATACAAGTAGGATCTGTATAACTGTGTGCATACCTGCAGTCTTATAGCATGAACCTAACCATATTTACTTAGATGCAGTGGTGTCATCTAAATGATTTAAGAACAGGTACTCACTTTTGATTGGCACGTGTCGGGACCCGCCCACTGGAAGTGACGTCATAAGCCAGAAGTGATGTCTTGGCAGGAAGTGACATGAAAAAAGTCCTTTTTGAGGCCTCAGATGATTTTAAACTGACCCAACAGTTGCAACAGTATTCCACAGCACCCCCAGAACATGTTAAGGAGGCCTGGCATCATGTTAAAACCCCAGAGCAACTCATTTTCAGTGGCAAGGAAAAGAAAGGCTCCGCTCGCTGCCTGCCTGCCTGGCTCTGAGAACATGTAGGCAACTCAAACATGCAGGAAATTCAAACGTTGCAGAGGGCGGAGTCGACGAGTGGGCGGGGCCAGCTGTAATCCTATAAACTGGTACTCGCGTACCCCCTGCATGACATCACTGCTTAGATGTAAATGCCTTTGATTTGAGTAGGACTTACTTCCAGGTAAGTACAGTGTATTCAAAATAGCAAAATATAGCCTCTTTGCTATAAAGCCAGTTTACACAGCAGAATATATCCAAGTGCCATTTAAGCTCTGTCCAGCTGTGAAAGGTGAGTCTGAGTGGATTTTGGAGCAACCCCCCTACACCTGGAAAGTACTACCATTGGCCTGAATTGATTCCTGTCCTACCTCATTGGGGAAAGCTTCCCCTGTTGAACTTCTACAACGCTCACAGTAAAAGACACAGCCCTTCCTTCTGTCAAGTGAAGGGCATGGTTTAAAGCAGCAATTTTCAACCAGTGTGCCAGGGCACATTGGTGTGCCACGAATGGTCTGTAGGTGTGCCGCAGGAGTTTGGTGGAGGGTCATTTATTAATGGAGCCGTTGGGGAATGTGAGCTTCTGCCAGCAGCCTGGTGTCAATTGTCAAAAAACTGATGGCATGCCTTGGCAATTTTAATACCTTGACAGTGTGCCAGGAGATGAAAAAGGTTGAAAATCGCTGGTCTAAAGGCACACACTCCAGTTATAGAGTTGAAGCCAAGCAGGTGTGGGTGGTGCCTGGATGAGTGACTGCTTTGGAGCCCTACATCTTTTCTTCAGTTCCACAGGAGGAAATAATGAGGGATGAATGTGTAATAAAACATTTATGTTCTAGGAAAGCTTGGTACAGGAAGGTGAGGGTGGTTTACCACAAGTAGCTTTGCAGATCCCATGATTCAGAATGATCCAGTAGCATCCCCAGAGGAAGGTCACAGCGCTAAATTTTGCATCATGCCATCTAAGCTGCCCCTCCCCCTCGCCTTCAGAGCCATTTGGGGAGGCAAGTGCAAAGCAGAGGAGATGCCTCCCTTTTTCCCCCTCCTGGGAAGGTTTCAAGGGGGAGGGGGAGGGGCTGCTAACATGGTGCATTGAGGCGTTTTGCAAACCTTAGTGCTGTGACCCTCCTCTTTGGCCACTACTAGTCCGACTCAGAATTTGCATCCACTCCCTGTGAATTCAACATACTGCTGCATTTTAATATTGATGCACTTGAGGGCGCAATCCTAACCCGGAGTTAGGCCAGCGACGTTTGGCTGGCACAAGGGTCACCATGAGGTGTGTTTAGACCACCCTTGGAGGATGGCGCACATCAGTGTGCTGGTGCTCTGACTCCGAGAGTGGTCCAAACATACTTTATGATGCCCCTTGTGCCGGCCTAACTCCAGGTTACAATTGCGCCCTGAGACATGCATAATGGTGAAATGATGGACAGGATCTGGGACCTCCTTTCAGTGCTCCACCTTTTTTCTCCCTTTTGAAACAGTCCCATCCTCCTCCTGTCATGTTACAGAACAGAGACAGGAGAGAGACATACCAGGGCGGGGTGTGGGACTTGACTCTATAATTAGATTCAGAAGTGGTAGATCAAAGAGAGGGTACAATCACAAAGAAACTGAGCTCCAGGTGTGCCCAGGAGTTGCCTACCCTCTAGTGATGAAGCATTAATCGCAGTGCAGTTCAAAGGGTACACAGTAACTCAGTCTAGCGCCATAGATCTGTTGCCAGCCAGCAGTCTCTGGGTACCGCATATATATTAATCAAGTTAGCTGTCATTGTGACTCATTTCAGGAATGTTGTTCATCCCATTTTACAGGTTGAGAAACAACAACCAATTAAGAGACTGAAAACTAGGTCAGCTTGAAGAAGCCATTGGGATGCCACACATGCAAAACCTGGGTCTTAGACGAACACCTCCATAGCAGCATGGAGACCGTACATAAGAACATAAGAAGAGCCCTGCTGGATCAGGCCAAAGGCCCATCTAGTCCAGCTTCCTGTATCTCACAACGGCCCACCAGGTGCCTCAGGGAGTCATGAGACAACAAGATGCTTGCATCCTGTTGCCACTCCCTGAGTGGCACACTCAGTCCACACACTGACCGTGTGTCATCTAGCCCTGATTGAGTGGATCCATCATCTCCTTATAAAAGATGGGAGGAGTCAGCTCTTGTTCAGCCCCCTTGGGTACAACATGCATTGTAAGAAGTTAAATAATAGAGATAATAAATGACGGACCAGAAAGCATTTTCAACTGATCAAACATATGGGGCAGTTGAGTGAACCTCTCAAAGATTTTCAGGAAGAACCAACACAAAGCTTATATGCTATGAGAAAAAATGTCTGTCCCTGCTGCAAAGAAGAAATAGCCCCAGTGAAGAAATAGCAAAGGAGACTATATTCACAATATTGAACACCTGTCCTTGCTTTGGTGGCAGGGCATATAAGGCCTAGAATATCGTAGTTACAATGTGTGTGTGTGAAAGAGAGAGAGAGAGAGAAATTAGAAGCAACCGCTCTTACAGTACAAGCCTACGCATATCTACTCAGAAGAAAGTCCCATTGTGTTCAATGATGCTTACTCCCAGGAAAGTTTTAAAGGATTGCTGCCCTGATATCTGAATTACAATCTTGGTTTAATGCAGAGGTGAAAAAGAAGCCATGGAAGTTCAACTGGCAGCCCAATCCTACATATGCCTTCTCATAAGTAAGTTCCATTTTTCTCAATGGGTCTTACTCCCGGGAAAGGGTTGCAGCCTAAGACTTGTTGACTTTTTAGCATACAAGAAGCACACGGAACTCCTTCCTAGCCTGGTAACTATTTCAAGGGGCGACAGAGCAGAACATAGCAATTAGTAGCAGCTTAGTGGCAACTGGAGCCTGTTACAAAAGTGGGAGGAGTTCAAGGTTGTAATCGGTTTAAAGAAGGGATACCAGCTTCCCCCCAACTCCCCACAGAGGTTCTGTGATTCATTAGTGCCTGATCAGTTGGCATTCAACGAATGAAGCTGCTCAGTGAGGCTGTAGGGGTGAATATAGCACCTGTTATGTTTCTGCCCATTGCACAGCAGCTAAAGTCACAGAGCCTCTATCAGGAAAACAAAAGAGACAACCCTACTGCTAAAGGATGTCTGTTCCATTAAAGAAGAGATATATCCTCATCTGGTCCAATGAAAGAAAATTAGTGATCTGCAGAGTGCTCACCTCTCTGCCCTGGACTCTGTCCAGTAATTCCTGTGCACACTGACCTGAAAATAAGTCCCACTGAACTGAGTGTGCCTAGGAATTTTCTGGGTAAACATGCATAGGATTGGACTGCCAGTCTCTCTTGCAATTTGTAACTAAATACATTTACTTGTATCTACTAAATACAAATACAGCCTTAACTACATTTATTCAGCAATAAACTTAGTGGGACCAACTGCCTGAAAAATTTGCTTCATGTTGCAGCCTCATATTAGAAATCTGCCCTAAACACACAATGACTATAAAACAAACCGGATTATCGCTGGAAGCAGCCCCTCCTGTTCCTTCAGCAAGTGATGCTAACTATAGATAGATAAATGAGGTGGATGGAGAATACAACCAGAGATAGACTGCAACTCTATTACCCATGACAGTATAATGAATTCAGGGGACAGGCTGGTGGCTTAGGAGAGGTGGGTATGGCTTTATTCCCTCAAGCTATGCTAATTATTTCTTCCAAACAGAATATGTATTCCAGCTGTTCTCCAAATCAGGATTGCTGGGGAGTGGCTACTTTGGTATGGGTAGCATAATGTAATTACAGGAGCAATGGAACCTGATAGAATGATTCTTTTATGAAAGGCAGAAGGAAGCAAAACCATAACCAAGTTGTGTGCATGCGCATGTGCGCAGGGATTCTCTTATAGACTCTACAGAGTAAACCAAAGAGGAGGATTCACCTCCAATTTCACGTCCACATCACTTACACATACAAAATTGTATATGTGCCTACTCAGAAGTTGCTTACACACCTACTGGAGATGCTCTAGGAGAATTTTCTGACAAAGGCAGGGGTCGGACTAGAAGACCTTATGGGACACTTCCTATTCTATGATTCTGAGTTTTGTAAATCCCAGTGTGCTTAGTGGGACTTACTCCTAGGAAAGTGCGCAGCCTGAGTCATTATCAGTGTTGAGTAATCTCTGACTGGTTTTGGTGTCTGTAATTCCTGAGGCCCAGAGTGGCTCTCAGACGGGTTCATGACACTTTCCCAGAGAGGGAGTTGTCTCAGTGACACCCACTATTGCCACTATGGTTGGCAACAGCTTCTCCTTCTGTACACAACACAGCCCTTGGAATAAGCTTGCAACACTGACTAAGCCAGCCACCCCCGCATGGCATATTCCTGGAAGAAGCACTTGCATCATCCACAGCGCAGCTAATTCTTCCACCATTCATTTGCCCTCTGTGCCATGTTTACAGACCATTCAATTTAATGACACTGCTTTGTTGGTAGGCCAGCTGGTGTCACCCCCATTTTACAGGTCAGGACAACCAAGGCACGGTGAGAAGGAAATATTGTGCATTATGACTGTCACAATGCCCGTTCAGATCCATCCAAGGGTCTTCCCTCCATCTCATATTGCTGCCCCTGCGCAGTCATACCTGTGCTACTGTGGCACACCTGGGCAAGCAAGTGAGGATACTCCTTGCACCCTCTGCTCTGGAAAGGTGCGGCATAGCCAGCCAGCCAGCCAGCCACTGTCGCAAAGTCTCACCCCGTCCCTGGCTGCCTACCTTTCAGCTCTGCGTAGCTCAGAAAGGCTCCGTTGGTCCTGGGGGTCGTTTGGCTCTTCTGCAGCATCCGCAGGCGGACTTGCTCCTGAACCCGGGCATTCTTGAGCAGCTCGCTGTCCTGCTCCTCCTGGTTTTTTCTGTCCAGCTGCAGGTCTGATGGCAGCGCCAAGGAGCAGACACCGTTCTCCGGCTGCAGAGCCGACAAGAAGAAGTTACTTTCCAGCATGGCAGCTCAGCAAGGCGTATGTTACACACAGCCTGGCCTTTCCTCAGATTGATCCTGCCAGGCAGTGGGGCCTTCTCTGGTTAGTTCCTGGGGGGCTTCCTACAGCCCTTCAGCTTCCCCTGCTCCTCTGAGCCCAGACAGACCAAACCGCACGCTGACAGTCCAGTGCTTATTCACAGGTGATTGCAGGTGTCTGTCAGGCCCTTCCTCTGCCTCAGCCGGGCAGTTTGTCAAACAGAGTTTCCTCGCTCAGAGCACCCAGACACCTTCAACCCACGCCATCTCCGTCTTCCTCGGAGCACGAGCTGATTTCCTAGGGCAGGAATCTCCTCGCTCTGTGCGTGTGTAGGGAACACACCTAACATGGTTACACCCCTCTCCCTAACAACTGACATCAGCAGAGAGGCAGGCCTTAAGGCAGAGCAGGTCAGCCAGCTCCACCTTAAGCAGGTGAGCCGTTTGGCAAGCAGTGGCTTTAAGGTGGAATTCCAAGGATGCAAGGATGCAAGCACTGACTCTGCCCTGCCTTGCCCTGCCCGGCCCCACATCTCAACAGCCGCGTCAACTCGCAGAAGCAGTTATGGGTGCGGTGCCTCCAGGGCCGAGGGAGGTAGAGACGGCTGTGCGCAGGCAGTGCCATCCACCTCCCCTCCCTCTGTTCACAACACTCTCTTTATCCTGCAGAGTGCGCCTGCCCAGCTCGTTGGGCTTCCCCAGACTCTCTGGCCAGGTCTGGCAGCCTTCAGCGTCCAAGTGCAGAAAGCGGAAAAGGAACAAAACACGCACACAGCCACCCTGCCTTGGCCGAGCCCAGCTTTGGGCCTTCCCAGGTTGTGAAATCCGAATACAGCCCACACAGATTCCACCTATCATGCTGTCATGGACGCTAACTGAGGCGTGGGCTGGAATTCGGCCAAAGGCAGGTCAAAGTCCAGAATCTCACTCCCTTCTCCTCCCAGAGCACCTCCCCGACACCTCAGAGGCCATTTCCCCTGCAAAGCGGCGGGCATGCTCCATGTCCCTTGAGGCAAGGCTGTTGTCATGACTATGGTGATTAGAGGGTTATAACATGGTGATTAGAGGGTCATGGAAGGGTAACCCTTCCATCAGCAGCCATTTTCTTCTGCAGAAGCTCATCATGAGTCTTAAAAGTATGCAGGAGCTGGGAGACGGATGTCGCCTGGATTAGAAGGAGTTTTGCAGAGGGTTCTCTTGTGTTGTGCTGTGCTGTAGCACTTTGTCATGCCCTGGGAAGTGTGATATCAAGCACAGACTGCAAGACTCCTGAAGAGGGAGAGCCATTTTTCTGCACCTTTGGGAGGTGTGCCATAAAAGCACTTGCTCTGTGCCAGAAGAATCTGGGGGAGGGAGCAGATGGGTGGGTGGGTGGGAGAGGCGATCCTTTGTAGATTAACTACACCCTGGGAAAAAGATTGCAACTGTACACACACTGTTTTTCCTCATTCCTTCCATTGCACCCATGCAATTTGTCAACCCCCATGCTCTCACAATGCTTGAGAATTTTTAAAATCTTAAAATAGCGGCACAGGTGACCAGCCGTGGTTGGCGCTATAATGCAGACATAGAAGGTGTTGTTTAACCCTTTCATTCTGCACTGATTCCCTAAAACTGTGATAAGGCTCTAATGCGACATTTGCTGCATTGGCTCTAGACAACCACCGAGAATTATGAATGTCTCCTCTGTACACATACCAGCTCACTAAAGTCCTTGGGCTCTATCTGATTCTTTATACCCCATTCATTGACAGATATTCACACAGCTACGAGCACTCAAAATGTATTTCTGCTCTTCTACATTGCCGCCCCCAGCCTTCCTGATTACCATATATCAAGCAAAGAATAATTGAGCTAGTTAGACTATTAAAACCTGACTTGCTGGATCTGACGATTTGACCAGCTTTCCAGGTTGGAGTCTTGTGAGTCCAGCTTTTCACATGTATGGGCTAGCTGTCCCTCAAGAAGAAGCTGCTGTGAGTTTGGTCTCTGAGTGCCACCAAGTGCAATGGGACTTTTTGAACATGATGGTAACCTAAATGTCAACAATGCCATTTGCCTAGCAGCTGGGAGAGGCAAACCATCCACCGCTCCTCTTACACAGTGCTCAGCCAGTTTACTCATCTCTAAGGGAAAGAGTATATTCGTCACGTAAACATGCCTGCCTGAGGCTTTGCAGGGGACAATAATCAAGACGCACCATGTCCCATAAGCTGGTTTCCCCTTAAGTGGTCACTCGAGCCAAACAATTAACTAGCATTTATGAAGCCCTGTCAGATGTCCAGAACAGACTCCATGGATGTGTTCAGCATTAATCATGGTAATAGCCAAGCAAAACCCTGCTTAGCTTTTCAAATTTTGCACAGCACAGCACAGCTACTAATGACTCTGTGACTAAAGCATGGAAAATCCCTCTGGGTTAAGAAAGTACTCCCAAATTAGGGAGACCTCATTAAGGAAGCACATCTCCCTGTCAACTGGTGGGAAGCTGAGGCACAGTGGAGAGCTATTCATCAGTCGGGAGTGGAGCAAGGCCGTTCCCTCCGGTCTAGCTGGGTAGTTGCCCTCCTTTGCATCTACATATCAACGTTCATTGTCATTTTCTTAAGATATTTATAGCCTGCCTGGCCTTCCCACTGAAAACCTCATCAAGGTGCCTGACGTATTAAAAAAGAAAAAAAAGAAAAAAAGCCACATCTTAAAACAAGATAAAATTCTTTCAAAACAGAAGGCATTAAAAAACACAAGCTCGAACAGTAAAGCACAAAGTAAGGAGCAGAAAACTATTTTTGAAAGGCAGCAAATCAATCAAGCAAACATGAACTGACCAATAAAATACCAGGCACAGTGGCGAAGTATCACTGCCCACTTAAACGCAGGCATTGATTGGACCAGTTGGGCCTCCCTAGGGAGAGTTCCATAATATAGGTGCCGCCACCAAGAAGGCCCTGCCTCCCATCTCCCCGCCCGCATATCTCCATCACTGAAAGTTGGGTCCCCAATGACAAATGCAGTTGGCATGGCCATTAATTTTAAACAATAGGAAGACCCAAAAGATGAGAGAGAGTCAGGGAGAAGAAATGTATGTTTTTATTCTTCCTTATGGCATCGGGAAGTGTTCATGCTACGTTCATGCTAGACATTCAATATTTCTGGCAGACTGGATTGCCTGGAAGTGGCCTTCAACACAACGCCCCAGCCACGGCAACACGGCACCCCAGTCTGCAACAGCCTGAGAGCAAAGTGTGCTCCCCATCCACCCCAAAACGACATTTGGGCAAACAAAAATGAAGCCTGTGAAATTGGCTTCTCATGGCTCATGGAAACAATTAATTGGCCTGGTGGGCAATAGTTTCTGATTGATGGACATCTTGTCGTAACTACTTGGGCAGCCAAATCCTCGGTACGGCAGCACTGAAATGGCTGCCCTGTATCGTGCTGTGTCAGAGCAGCCATTGGAGTCTCCTCGGATAAGAGGCCCCAAACTGCACATTGGGCACATTCTGTGCCAAACTGTTGAAAATGGATTTGGACATAACTTGTCATGCAGGAACTTGGTTTTGTATGTCTGATGCTCCTGAAAATGTCTCCCAAAATACCAGGCTACAGCTGATTTTCAGTGACATAGTATCTGTAAACATGTTACCATAGATGCATCTTTTAGATGTATCTTTGAATGCACACCATTCAATGCCAATGTCTGTGGATTAAAAGTGCATGCAAACAAATCTACTCTTAATGGTTAGTGTGGTCTTGCTCCGAGTTTGTAAAACCTGTTTCTCCTACGCTTATTGTCACAGATGGCAATCTTTTCAAAGGGCAGTGTAGCTCAGGACAACAGGTGAAGTGTGGGACACTGGCACACCTCCCCAAGAGGTGTGTTAGACACACCTCCCCAAGAGGTGCCCATGTTGCCATAAATCAATGGAAGCTTCTTGAAATTCACCTGCCTGCTTTTCCAGCTGGTGTGGTTTAAGTTCTGTCTCAGCTCAAATTTCGTTCTCACAGTCAGTCACAAAAGCACTGAAATGTACTCTGCTGCACCATCAATAACCGTCTGTCTCCACCCAAGCACCAAAGCGGTCTTGACATGAAAGGGGAACACAAGATGGGAAGGCAGGAGAGCAGCTTCCAGGAGAAAGCAGTCAACCAGCAGCAGAGACAACGTCATGCGTGAGTACAAAGAAATCCTAACAGATGGGAACGGAAGCTGCAGATGGGAGATATTTAGAATCAATATTATGAACATTGGGGACAACTGGTGGTTAATTTTTGTAGTACTTTTAAAAAGCACAATGCTTTGGAGTTATCTAGTTCATGTTCACAAGGAACTGGGGAGGCAGGTTATGAATGACAGCATTCCAGATTAGAGGAGGAACATGGCAGCCCTTGGCTACTGCTGGCAATGCACCTGCTCACTGCTAAGGGCAACCTGTGATCTGGGCCAGGTGTGGATGGCTGGACAAGCTGTGCAGCAGGAATTGGCCTATATGACATTATGAAGCCTTTTCAAAATAAGGGCGCAATTCTAAAATAGGCTGGCACAGTTAGGCCAGCAAAGTTTGTCTAGCACAAGGGACACTTAAAGCGCATTTGGACCACTCTTGGAGTCAGGGAGGATGGTGCACATCTGTGTGCTGGCCTCTCTGACTCCAAGGATGATCCAAACGTACTTTATGGTATCCCTTTTGCCAGCCAAACATGACTGGCCTAACTGTGCCAGCCTAATTCCAAGTTAGGATTGTGCCCTAAGTCAGACATTTGGACCATTTGGGCCAGGGCTATGCCTACTCTGGATGGCAGTAGCTCTTCAACAATTCCAACAGAGCTTCTTTCCTACATAAGATTTTTTTGACCCTGGCTGGCCGACCTGTGAGGCCAGGTGGGTTGTTCTGAGTAGCAAGCTTGGGGAGGCAGCAAACTGGTGGGATGCTCTGCACCACACAACTGCCCACCCCCTCTCCAGCCCACCACCCATCCAGTAGCTTCACCCTCCCTTTGGATCCTCTTCTCACTTGCTAAGAGTGAGTGAGTGAGGACTGGAACATTCGTGACCCACAGTCCCTTCAGGGTTGCTGCCACAAGCAAGCAATTGCAGAAGTGGAGCTGGAGGAAACAGCCGGGGACTGCTGTGCCTGCCATCCTGTGCTAGTTGCTCCCCTTCCAGGAGATTGACTGAAAGAGAATCACCCCCTGGCTCTCCGGTTACTTCTTCTCAACAGGCTGGCTGAGCAGGCTGGGAGAGGAAGAGGACTTCCTCTTGTACTCCCAGAATGTGCCCAGCCTGCTCTGAAGAAGACAGCAGTGGTGGCAACAGTGCGTGGGTTTAAGATGCACGTACCCACAACATGTTTTAAAGCGGGGGTTAGCTTTAACATGTTTCAGCTTGGGCCCAGCAGGCTTGGTACTGGGAAGCTCTGCATGTAAAGCATGTGTCTGTTACCACTAAGAATATAGGAATGCTGTTAGTTCAGACCAAGGACTCACCTAGTCCTGCATCTTGCCTTCAATAGCGGCCAGTCAAAGGCATCCAGGAAACCCACAGACAGGGCGCAAGAGCCCAGATGTTTGTCCCCAGCATCTGGTATTCTGGGACTTACTGCACCTGAACAGAGGTTCCACCCAGCTCTTGTGGCTAATAGCCTTTGATGGACCTGTCCTCTGCCAAGTTGTCTAATCCCCATTTAAAACCAGCTAATAGCTATTATCACCTTGTGACAGCAAAGTCTATGTTAATTATGTGTTGTAAGAAGAGCTACCCCCTCCACTCTCAAGACTGTCTATTGATCTTTTTCCTTTTAGGATCACTTGTTCAATCCTGCCCACTGGGACAGACTCACACATAGCAAAGGCAGGTTTGCCACTCAGTGAACCTTGCCACTCACGTAGAACCTTGGTCCGTTCCAGCTGATGAGTGTAACTCTATGTAAAATGTTTGCAGGCACGTTTCTTACAGTCACATTTACATGCTTTTGTATTCATGGAAAATATCTTTCCCATATATAAAAAAGTGTATTGCGTGAAGCAGGCTTTTTATAGCAACCCTGAAGTTTTCAATGCCAACCTCAATTATTTGCCCACTGGACTATTCTAGCCTTCACTGGAGGGCCAATGGCAAATCAAAGAGGGTCAGGCCAGAGGCATAGCTAAGCCATTTGATACCTGGTGCAAAGAAGATTTTCTAGCCCCCCCCCCCAAAAAAAACCCCATAGCCCCTTGTAGCTCCTTTTGTTCTGAGCCACACAGATTCATCCCCAAAGTGGTCCCAGAATGTTCCCCACTGCCAACAGCTGCACTTACGTAGCGACACCAGTGGGTCAGGCTGCATATAGTTTTCCACTAGCATAGCAGCAAAAACTGTTTCCGGCCTGGTGAACAATATTACTCTCAGTTGTAAGGGCTGCCATGGCTTCCACTGATCTCCCAGCCTCTGAGAGCTGCAAAGTGCTTTGTGGCATGTGCATGACATCCAGCACCACTGGTACGCAAGTACTGCCAGTGCAACAAAGCTCAGGATTGGGTGCTAAGTTCCCTACACACCTACTGGTTTGGTTCCAAAAGTCTGTACGGAAGTCAGATATAGCTCAAAACCACCGCTCTTGCTGGCCCAACACTATCACACCTGTTCAAAAGTACCACCAAAGGGCATACTGTGCCTGCACGAAGCACTGATGCAGCCATGTGTTACTTGGGCAGCCAGTATACAGGGGGAATGTGGTGGATTTGCCTAAGGCAGCTACAGGATTTACTCTGCTATTTAAGGTTCTGTTGCTGGAATAAATTGTTTAAAGTTGTCCACACACCTGCAGGCTGCTGCCCTCAACCTGTGGCCCTCTTGCAGAAGGCTCCTTGGCAACTCTAACTATGGACCTTGGCTTATGGATTGCCACAGCTTAATGTCTCTATCCTACCCCCCAGCAGACTTTGGCCAGTTGATGGTTCTGAGGCATGGCAAAAAGCAAGAGCTCACGCTGGTACAGTCATCAGTGTTTCTGTGTTAGCAGCAGCTCCCCCTGCCCCTGCCCCAGAACTGTGTGTGGGGAGCAAAAGTGCCAAGGACCCATTCTGTGTGCTATCTGAAAAGCCTGAACTCTTGCAGAAAGGCCAGTGAAACTCCAAAGATTCTGCTTCACTTACTGCGGAGTGAAGTACAACAGGTGGAGTAGTTGAAGCAACATAAAGCAAGCGCTATGCTGGCAAAAGTCTGATGGCTCTGCAAGATCAAGTTGCCTGACAAGTCAGCATAGCACAATCTCCTCTACTATCTGAGAATCAACCATAATGAAGAAATACACTATCTCTCCATCGTGTGTATATAAATTGCGGGAATGCTCTTGATTACCGCTTCAAACAATTTTAAGACCTGCAGATCAGTTGTCAGATATGTACACAGAGGGAGTTATTAGTGTTATTAATTCCCCAGAGGTTGATGCACCTTACTCCATCTCAGCCTGTCTCTGCTATTTATTTCTTCCATTCATCCATTCAGTGGTGTAACTAAAGTATCCGCTACCTGGGGCAAAGAAGAGTTTGTAGCCCCCACCTCCATGACAAACTCAAATTTATTTTTTATTAAATGAAAAGTGTTTTCTGGTTAAGTGGCCATAACCTTTGATATAATATATATATTACAACACTGGTTGTTTAGTTGCATTCAGCATTAAGGGTGCAATCCTAACCTGGAGTTAGGCCAGCACAATTAGGCCAGCAACGTTTGGCTGGCACAAGAGCCACCATAAGCACTTGGACCACTCTCGGAGGCAGGGAGGATGGCACAGGTCTGTGTGCTGGCCTCTCTGACTCCAAGAGTGGCCCAAACATACTTTACGGTGGCCCTTGTGCCAGCCAAACTTTGCTGGCTTAACTGTGCAGGTCTAAATCCAGGTTAGGATTGCGCCCTTAGTTTCCTTTCCAATAATATGATAGCATTATTCATACTTACCAAGGTTTTCCCAATTAAAATGTTTTCTGATTAATTGACCATAAGGTTTGATAGAATAAAGATATTCCAACATAGTTTGTTTCATTGCATTCATCATTAAATTACTTTTTCAATGATATATAACATGATGGTCTTATTCAGACGTACTAAGGGTTTCACAATTTTGGCCACTAGTGTAAAGCTCAGCTTGTTGCCCCCCTAATGCTTGTTGCCCCCCAATGCTTGTTGCCCAGTGCAATTGTGACCTCCTGCACCTCCTTTGCTATGCCCAGAGACGTCATCTGGGCGTGCCAGGAACCGGAATGCCTGGATGATTGGCAGCCCTCCGCCCCTATGGCGGAGGCCAGCCACGCCTCCCTCCGCCTCGAATCGCTCCATTTCAGAGCGATTCGGATGGGTGGGAGGGCCCAGGAGCAGCTCGCCCGTCCTTGGGAGAGGCGGCGTGGCCCGGGCCCATCCGCAGAACTGGCGGAGCAGCGTACCGGGCCGTTCCACCAGGATGACACCACTGGCTATGCCACAGCATCCATCACTTTGATGATGAGCACTTCTTTTCCTCATAAACAATCTACACGGGCTATCTAACCACTTCTAAACCTTCCAGGGAAGGATTTTCATCAAACTTTCCTCACACATTGATTTCTTCTGCCAAACTCTTTCAAACATGAATCCAAGAGCAGAATCCTTTCTCCTGCTGTAGCATGCAGCCATGCCAAAATAGGATGTGCTGTATGCTATGGGGCAGGGTGCAGGAAGGAGTTCAGGAAACTTGGGAGAAATAAGGGAAAATATTTTCAGGAACCCATCCATAAGTCCTTCAATCACCAATGGATCTCCTTGGACCTGTGCCAGCTCTATAGCTGGTACAAGTTTGAGGAGACAAAGGGGGTGTGTTGGGAGACACCCAGAGGCAATAGCTTCTGGGTCTAATAACTTGTGCCAGGATATATCTCCAATACGCAACATCCCTCACCCAATCTGCTCTGATCCACCCACCCCCTGCCCTGTTTTGCCTACCCTGCCCACTTAGTGATGTTGGAGGGGCCTCTCCTTGCTGCTGCTGCACACAGGGTGCTCCTCAGTGTCCAAATGTGTGCAGCTATGTGCACTTGCATAACAGCAGTTGTGACATTGTAAAGTATTCACCACTGGACCGCTACATCTGACGACAGAGCCAACGAATAGGATTGGGCCATTAACGACCTTGCACAGTTCAACAACTGTATACGATGCTACAGACATCTACCAAAGGGGCTATTAAGAAGATGTTTTTGACCATATTTATCCTGAGGACTGGCTCATGGCATGGACACTAAACAAAACACTGTGCCTTTCTGGGACCATGTTTCCCAAATTGATATAATGAGGTCAAGAGCTGTGCCAACAAGACTCTGATAATGTGACAGTGCTAGATTGATGGCCCAATTGTATTCTCATGATCATGGTGGACATTGCAATCTGCCATCATAAGGACCACCATCACCTGAGCCACTCCAATGATGGGTGACTTGCTGCCGATAGTGTAGAAGTCAATAAGCCCCATGCTGGAGCTGGTTGTGGCAGGGATGGATCAGGGTAGAGATTGGGCAGATCTTAGCAACAGTAGCAACTGTTCCAAACCCAGCACACCCCTTTAGACCTAACAGATGTACACCAGCAAAATAACTATCATAGCGCAATCCTTACCAACTTTCCAGCACTGACATTGCTGTGCCAATGGGGCATGTGCTGCATCCTGCAGTTGGGGGACACAAGGGGCCTCCTCAAGGTAAGGGATGTTTGTTCCCTTATCTTAGAACTGCATTGCACTTACTTGGGTGCTGGAAAGGTGGTTCCAGCACCTTTCCCCCACTGGCCTGTGAAACGCAGTAGAGGCTGCATCTGCAGAGCTACATTGCGCAGGCCAACCAAGGATAAGACTGACCCCTGAATTTTATCAGCAGTTTCCAGAAGGAGGAGGATCTGCAATTACTGCTTCTGAGTAAGATGATTCAAGGATCCATTACCACCTGGAAATTAATGTAGTTCTTTCTGTTGAGTCCTTCCAACACACCAATTTCACTGTACTTCAGGAACCTCCATTCATACCTAAGGGACACAAAGGTGGTGTGCACTTCCAAAGAGAGCTTTTATTCCACGCCAGTTGCTATAATGATCAAATATTGCTTATTGTTGCAAAGGTGTTACATAGCTGTCTTTCATTCCAGAATATAATAGCCCTGTATAACACAATGGATATCCCTCATTTTAGGACCATTGCTTTTTTCATAAATTTTTTAAAAATACATTCAGCCACAAAAAGAAGATCATGTTTACCAGAAGGTCTTTTGAGATCACCCGTACATTATGATAGCCCCCGCAAAACCTATAATAATTTTCAAACGCCTGGTTCTGTCCTGTTGTGCCCACTTTATTGAAAAGGGCACTCAGATACATACAGTTCATAAGAACCTAACTTTAGAAGCAGCCATAATTTTGACTGGTTAGCCGGTTGTCACTAACTATATGACAGTTTGGCAAGTGCTGCTGTCAAAGATTAAAAATAATTGTTATAATTGAAACTTCTTTTTCTTCATTCCTCTCACAAAATCTCTCAGACATTTTGAGGCATGACAGAATATGGGAGGGACAAAGCAAGGCAGGATGGGCCCCAGGGCCGAATGACACGGGGGAAACTGTCTCTGCCACGGAGGAACCGGTGCAGAATGTTGTGTTCTTCAGTTTAAACTGGTCAGCATTCCTTGGCTTTTAATACTTTAATGTTTTCTTCACAAAAGTTGATAATCCCATCCCCTCATGCTTACTGAGTATATAGCTTTGGGCAGAAACCTACTGTCATTATCCAGAACGTATCCTTCAACAGATACCAACAGCTGCATTTATCTTGGAGAAATTAATTAATTCTCAAGGAAAATATTGATTTAGGGCTGCCTCTAGGCAGAAGAAGAGGTCACAGGAAAGCTAGGGTAGGTCATGGGTACCCTTGAGCTTCTCCTACTGCTGCAAAATTTCCTATCCTGATTGGGCTTGTGGGTGGATGGTTTTACAACAGTGGAAGAATGTTCCACTGCTGTTGTCAGTAGCGTGGGTCACGTCCTGTGGGCAGCCATTTTGTGAGTGCTGCTGCAAAAGGTGGCAGTGATGCAGCCTTGCCATTGGAGCCCTCTGCCACTGCCAAAGCCAGTAACCCAGTGGGGTTGAATGGAGTGGGGAGGGGTCGGAACGGGGGTCAGAAAGAGGGCTATATATTGGCTGCAGCAACTTGTATTGATATCCTCATCCTGTTTCCCCCCATCCCTCTCCCTTACTCACCTACAACTTCCACCAGCAGTGTAGCTGGCACAGGTCTGAGGTGGCCCATTGGCCTAACAAAATTTAGGCCTCCCCTTTACCTGGAGGCAGGGGAGCCAACTTGCGTTCAACACTGGGGTGCCTGTAGCCATGCCCCCTGATGCAGCCATGCCCCTGACGCAGCCACACTGACATAGCCGCCCACGCCCCCTGATGTAGCCATGCCCACATAGCAGTAAAAAGAGCACCTTCAAATCTCTCGCTCGCCTTCCATCACTCCTGCCATCTCTCGCTCATCCTCTGTCGCTCCTGCCATCTCTCACTTGCCTTCTGTCGCTCCCGCCATTTCTCCCTCACCCTGTTACTCCCACCATCTCTTCCTTGCACTCTGTTACTCCCACCATCTGTCACTACCCTATCGCTCCCATCTTCTCTTGCGCACCCTCTGTTGCTCCCACCATCTCTTGCTCACCCTCTGTCTCTCCCGCCATCTCTTTGTCGCTCTTGCCATTTCTCGCTCGCCTTCTATCGCTCCCGCCATCTCTCGCAAAGAAAACCAGTATGCCTCGGACCAGCCCCCTAGCCCCCTCCTATCCACAGCACACAAGCAGGACTGATTTTTCCGTGCTGCTGGCTGGCTGGCTGCAAAGTTAACAGTCTTGTCTGTGTTCTCCTAACCCAATCACTTCATCCATTCAGCATGTGACAGGACCTACGGGACCTACGAGAAATAAAAACCAATCCAAGGCCCATATTAGCCTTGTGACCAATGTAAAGGAGCATTGGAACGCATGCTTTCTAGCACTGCAACAAACTGGAGAGGCCAAATGGAATTTGGGTAGGTTTACCCACGTGACCAGGCCTGGGACATGGGGGTTCTCTGCTCTGGGAGGGGCTGGATATTAGGGGGGGGCTTAGCCCATACAAGAAATTATTGTGGGTACCCTCCACCTATGCCTGGAGGAGACTTCTATAACTGCCCCTCTGCAGGATGTGGCACTGGCTGCATTGGTGGGGAGGGGTTTAGTTAGGAGTGGCTGCTAAACTTTGTTGTCTGGTTTGCTTGTTCCTCTCATTTTCCATTATTGTAGCTCAGCACTTTCCTCCCCTCCACATTTCCTTCTTCCTCTCTGTCCTTCCTTTTCCAATCCAGGTTGTGGAAGGAGAAGGAGGAGCAGAGTAGACAAGTAGGTTGATATACACAATCTAGCAATGGCAGTCCACTACCAAGCATAACCCTTTCTGTTCATCCTGTAGCTACATTGGCATGCAGCTACATTGTTCACTTCAGCTACATTGGCATGCAGAAAGAGTTGAGTCTCTTTGCAGTATATTACACAATCTGTGGTAGAAAAGACACCCAGTCTTTTCCTCTATTATTGTGTCATGGCCTTCTTGAGGACCACTTGAACTCTCGTTACAAACCAACTATGATCCGCAGACAACAAGCACGTTCTATATAAAATAACCCTTCTCCATTGGACCCCAGATAACATATAGTTTCCTGGGGCCTGAAACCTCTATGTGAAAACAGTAGCTGCCAGAATGAGGGCAGAGAGGTAATGGAATCCAGGAGAGTGTAAGAAAAATATATTCTTCTTTGGAAGAACATCCACTTCGACTGCCTCAATCCTACCCTCAATCCAGCCGCTCTCTATTGTCAGGAGCTGGCATTGCTGGGTACCTGCCAAGGCTTATGATGCAGTAGAGGGTCTGCTGCCAACCTCATGTGGCTTCTGACCCTGCTGCTCTTCCTCCTTGCGCTGCTGCTCACAGGCAAGGCAAGCTCAGGCGTTGGCTGCGGGACCCCAAGGCTCCATGCTCGCTCCGTGAGGACGCACTCCTAACCTGAACTTAGGCTGGCACAGTTAGGCCAGCACACGGTAACATATGTTTGGACCACTCTCAGAGTCAGAGAGGCCGGCACACAGACGTGCACCATCCTCCCCGACTCCAAGAGTAGTACAAACACTGGCCCTTGTGGCGGCCAAACTTTGCTGGCCTAACTCCAGGTCAGGATTGTGCCCTCAACCTTTGAAGCCTTCCATATCTAGCATTGTGCAGTGCAGTGCTGGAGCAGCAGACTCATCTGAGCGCATGGCTCTCTTTCTGCCTTTCTTTTGTGTCTGCAAGTGGATTTCCTTGGAGGCTGTTGTGATGATGCAAGGGCTGCTAGAAAGGTCATCACAAACATGAAGGGCAAGGGGAAGGAGAATAAACAGCGACTCGGGGCACAAACTGTGCTGGAACAGGGCAGGCTGGCTGACCTGTGCTGCATCCTAACCACATTAGGAGGCAGCAGCAGCAGCTTGGCATGGGGCAAGGGGATGAATGTTCTCTCGCCCTGCTGTAAGCTCTGTGCAGCCCCACAGGGCTGCCTGGATCTGTGCCAGCAAAATAGCAGGCACAAGTCCACACAGCAAGGAGCAGCCTGAATCAGGGCCACCCAGCCTGGGAATGGGGTTTTGGATGTGGCCTAACAGCCATGTCCCATCTCCGCCCCCTCTCACCCTCCCTCTGGCCTGTTATACCTCCCACCCACCCACCTCCAGCATGCCCTCGGTGCAGGCTTGAACCAGCAGAACTAAGGCAGTGCACAGACGGCGCAGCTGGTGGGCTGAGTGGTGCATGTGTGCTGGTGCTGCTGCCTGAGCCAGCCCAGCAACTGAATCCATGGCGCAAACGTGTCTTAGGACAGTGCTGGTCTGGTGCAAGAGCGCTGTGCTGGCGCAATGCTGGGTTAGGATTGCACTCTCACTTTGCCAAGCAGGTCCTCTAGTCCAGTGGTGTCATTGAAATGATTTAGGAACAGGAACTCACTTTTGATTGGCACTTGTCGGGAACCCGGAACCAGCCACGGAGCCCGTTAGGATCCGGAACGCCCGTTCTGGTCCGTTCCCCCTGAATGACATAACTGCTCTAAGAATGGTGAAAGGAGGGGGTGAGTTAGGCTCTCTCTTCTTTCATAATAAGGTTCTGGTTAATAGCCCAAGATGTTCACTCAATGGGAGCAAATGGCAGGGAAATCTCTCCCTCTCCCTGAGAAAACAGAGTTTGGCGTTGAGGCAGAGAGAAGGGGATGCACAACCACTGTCTGATGCATCACCCGATATTGCTTCCCCAACTGAGAAAGGAAAAAAAAATACATGCAGGTTGTTATCACATTATTTTCATGAGATCCATTTGACAAAACAGGAAGTGCAGGGGCTGCGGGAATTTCCAGCATGTTCCACACTTTTTGTTTTATTTAAAGGGATGACAAGAAAGCAGCCAGGCAAGAGCTTCCCTACCCCCTCACTTTGCTCTTTCTTCTCAGGGTCTCCTGAAGTTTAAAAGGACCATGTGCGGAAGGAGCAAGGTGTGTGAAGCAGCTCCCTGCTACTCCCTTGGTTTTTTCAGCAGAGGCAGTGGCGACCACACTTCCCCATCACTCACCTCCTTCCTTGTTTGCTTGCACAGTCTCCTTACTTTTAAAGGCATTGTGGGTTAGGGAAGCAGACTGAGAGGGCCCTGTCCATGGCAGGCCGCAGAGAGGCAAAAACAGACTCAGGGTGAGGAGCACCTCAAATCTGCCTCTTCACCTGCTGCTGACATGAGCTGCAATACTCCCTTCATGAATGGGTCGGCCCTACAGAGGGAGAGAGAACTGTGAGCTGAAAACACCCTGAGGTGCAGGGGCATCTCTCGCCAAATAACTGTTGTGAGATGGTGCTGCTGCTGTGCACAGATGTCGCTTTTTGCTCCGGCACCTGGGACAGTGGTGTTATGATGCCTCGTGACGTTGTGACCCTACCATGCCATGTTACGTTGTGATGTCACTTTCGGGTTCTCCCCAGAGGGTGGGGCACAGCTGGCTTTGTGTGTTCCATTCCCGCTTCTGTGGTGACTGGGAGCCTCCACAGAAGCCGGAATGGGGGCACAAAGCCAACAGTGCCCCATCCTCCAGGGAGAACCTGAAGATGACTGGGCAGGGCCTGGAGGCAGTCATGTGCCCCCTGGCATAGCACCCGGGTCACGTGCCCCTCAGGCTCCGCCCAAGTATCGCCTCTGCCACTGTCTGGTGGGAACGAGCATCCTGCTTTCTTCCAATTGTGTATTTGTGAATAAGGCAAGAGTACAAAAACCGCTTAACTCTCCAGTGCTCTCATTCCCAAAGGAAACCAAAAGCTTGTCAGGACATTCTCTGGAACTTCTCACCCCTCAGGGAAGAGGAGAGCGTGCAACGATACATTTAGAGTCAGAGACTCGCCTCTCCTTGAAAAAGGCATGAAAGATATCTGGCGCATCTTTTCTGATTCTCACTGTTGGAAAGGTTCATCCATCATGCACTGCTCTCGCTCCAGGTGAAACAAAACTAAAAACAAAAACCACCCCCCACTTTGTGTGGAGAAAAGCCGTAATTTTCAGAGCAGGGATGAGTTTGCCTCGTTTAGCAGAAAGTATGCAACCCGTTACTGTTTCACAACCTGGCCTCGCCTTAACAAGGCCCGGCAGCGTCTAACTCCAGGCCCAGCCTCCCCCTCAGGAAAGAGAGGTGAGGGGACTGCTTTTTCTCTGTCAAGCCAACACACAGCACAAGTCTGTACTTGACCTGTGTTGCTACTGCTGCCGCCGGCACTACTACAGGGAGGCGGTCGGTCGTATCCCAGGTGCCTTGTCTGTCCGACAATCAACAAGATTCCTCCCCCAGGGAGACTAATTGAAGCCAGAGGCTCCGCCCAGCACCAGGATTCCACAGCTTCTGCCCCAGCACCACCTGCCTGTGCTGCACCTTCTCTGCAGGAGGCATCAGGGGTGCTGGCAAGGACAGCACATCTTCAGAAAACATCCTCCTTGCGCACGCTTAGAGGCAACAGCAGATGCACCCTAATAAAACATGCAGTTCTTCCAGGACTGACGGAAGGTGCCAACTATGCCCTGGGAATGTGCTCTCCAACGTGAGATTCAGCGTCACTTGGCAATCCCTGAGGTCTGTTACAGTTCCATGTGCAAGTTACATCTTGTGCACAAGCCCTGTGTCTGGCCATGCCCAGAAACCTCCCTCCATTCAGCCCATTGTCGAAGGAAACTCATAGCTGCAAAGGAGAACAAACACCTAATCTCATCCTTGGAGGTGTAAAGAAGGAGGGAAGTACTTTTTCAAGTGCTGCCTCTATCCAAAGTTAGAAGGGTGGTGATTAGGGGGCGAGCCTTCTCTGTGGTTGCGTCACAATTATGGAATTCCCTTCCAGAGGAATTAAGAACTACCCCTCCCTCCTGGCTTTTCGGAGGGGGCTCAAAACATTTCTATTTCCTCTGGCATTTGGTTGATAGGTGTCTGGCTGCCATCTGTGCCTCTGGAACAGTGCTGTGGCCTGACTGCTGCCCTATACAATTTGTCCTTCCCCCCCGCCTTGAAAACAGTGCCCACAGCACTGCCCAGCAACTCTGCCTAAGGGGGTGGGAGAGGCCAATGTGAGAAAAATAGCAACTAGCTAGCCAAGACTGGCAGGGGAACCGCTCTACATGCAAGCCCAACAGACGGTCCCGCCCAGACAGGAATCTCAAAACGGGGCTTCCATAGTCCCAGAGTTAGCAGAGAGTTACATCCACAGACACAACAAACACGACTTCTAAAGCTTGTTGCAGTATTCCCATGTTCGCCTTACATGTTCGCAGCACCAGACCATAATATAATGCATTTAACATCATCATACTTAGTCTTTTCACCCTTGTACTCATTCGACACTTGGATGGCTGCCACTTATCACCTCCTCTTCAACGGTTCCATCCCCCTCCCAACTCCCTTCTGAAGGCTGCACCTAAAACCAGCCGCAGCTTCTCCCGTTCCAGAGCAGGAAGCATTCAGGAAGATGTTTGCTCCATCCACTCTCTCGCCCTGCTCCAATATTTGCTGGCTATCTCTCCAGCTCTGTCCCCCAGCACACATGAGCTTCTACAGTAGAGAGTCCTGGGCACAACATTTCTGGTAGCCAACTCACTTTTCCAAATGTGCATTTACAAAGATATTGTGAATGTTGGAGCCTTGCAGGCCCAAAGGAGAATTGGCAGGTGCTGAGGGGCCTGTTCTCTCCTGCACACTTTTTGCATCCCAAGCCACCACCACCCAGCTCATGGCAGAAGTTTTTTAAAAAAAATTAAGATGAGCAGGTGTACACATTTTCCTCCTGCACTCCAACTGTTTCTGCAAATCTCTCCCCCAGTTCACTTCCTGTATGAATTCCCCCAATGCTGGCTGGCATGAAATGTGAACCAAAAAGAGACTAGTGTCCTTCTCCAGTGTAAAGCAGTATCAGGTGCGGAAAGGCAGAGACCATGGAGCACCTCCCCCCCTCCCCGGTCCACACACAACAGCAGGAGCTTCAGCCTATGCTGGTCTACTGTACCCTCACGTGTCCCATGACGACAGTGATTGTGAAATCACACTGTCTGGATGAAAAGTAGCTTTGGGGTGTCTGTGCGAGCGGAGACACTGAAGAAAACAAATCGAGAAGACCATCTGCTTTTAGAAGGTCAGGTCCTGGACCTCAGACAGCTCAATTTAAGAACCAAACTCAAAGAATCCCAAACAACCATATGAATGCACTTTGAAACACCGTTGATTTCTCCGCTAAGCAAGTCATACCCAGTTGAGAGGACAAAGAAACATCTGTCAGAGTATGAAGATCAAGAAGGACTTGTTTGGGTGCGACATCACTGGGGGAGGGCACTGCTGCAGGCAAGTTCAAATGGCAGATGGGGTACCTCAGGTTACAACCTGGCCACCCCTCCCCATAGAAAAGGGAACCGCAAGGTAAATTGGAGACATTCATATTATAATGCAAATGGCAACGAGTTCTAAGCTACAGAGGGAAACAGGAAGTGTACCTGCCCCCTGGAGGTGGCATCTAGGTCAGCATCTGTTTTTTTTCCTCTTGCGCACCCATTAGTCAACCTATTTCCATAAATTGTACCCCTCATATTAGCAAAATGTTTGTAAGTAATAGAGTTGCTCTTAATTCTAATAAAGACCTGCTTTCCCCACCATTATTCAATTCTTTTTTGATTACGCTAATGGTCCTGGCAAGCACCCCTAGGGGTACAAGTACCCCAAGTTGGGATCTAGGAAATTGGAGACAGTTCAGAGGTCCAAAAAACATCCATTTCCTGCCTTTCATTCTGGAAAGTCAAAAATGGGGGGAGATAGAGGGAGGAATGAACTCCAAAACTGTGTGTGTGAGAGGGAATTAGAGCAAATATGCTACAGCTGAAGCACCATAATAGTCATAGTTTCACAGCATCCTTCATATATTTACCCTGCTAATATAGTGTGGAGGCTATTCTGTTCATCCATTCAAACAGCCACCTTGTTTCTGCTAGTGGGGTCAGAATACAAATTGTCGTGATGGAGGGAATCAATGCAATTTTCTCTAATAATGCTTTAAGCAGTTGAAGGTCAGAGCCACTCACTGAAGGGCAGCATAATATATGCATAATCAGAGGTTAAGAAAACACATTTAGAGGGAACTGAAGGCATTTGTGCCGTCAATGAGGAGGAAACACATATGTAATGGTGAGATGTGTGCAGGAATCGAGACAATAGGAGTGCCAGAGCTGTCCCCACACAAAGCTGAGAGGCCAGTTCGAGACATGTTTTCTTTACTGTTTAAAAATTGCAGTGGATTTATGGAGCTCGAAAACGCCATGTCGTGTCTGCCCTGGCAAGAGGTGTGTGCAGAAGCAGGCAGGTCATTCAGTGGAGGCTGCTGGTGGGGGGAGCTGCTTTTCCCAGAGAAAGGTCATCCCATTACCTGCATCACACGCTGCATTTCCACTGCACTCCACCTCAACAGGTGCACCGCAGGGTGAATTTACAGGGTAGGTTTTCCATGCGGCTATCACTTGGTAATTTGCACAGGTGAAACTGCAGCCCCAAACCTTTTCTCTCGTTATCTCTAGTGATCAGCTAACCTGGGGGAGGCAGCTAGGGAATGTGCTTGCTATTCCTTTGGGGCATCTCCTCCTCAAGCATTAAATGGGTTCCTACCAGTGATGTCATGCAGGGGGAACGCGGGGGAACTCAGTTCCACTAGTTAAAATTAGGGCTGACTCCGCCCACTTCACTCTCCCTCCTCCCCCCTCCCAATTCCTCTGCAAAGAGCTTTTCTTCTTGGTTGGCCGGCACTCAGAGGGTTAAAGGGTGTGACTCCGGATTCCTAGGGGGGAGAAGGCAGTGATGTCATTTAGGGGGATGGGCGTTCCGGATCCTAACGAGGTGCCCTGGGTTCTGGGTTCCCGACAAGTGCCAATCAAAAGTGAGTTCTTGTTCCTAAATCATTTGATTGACACCACTGGTTCCTACCCATCCACCCCCTAACAAGAATTTCTCTGGGTTTAGACTCCTTTGGACATCCCACTCATCACTTGGGGGGGGGGACTATAGGCTTGGTAAGGATAATCTTACTACTAGCCTGTTTGCCTAGACTTATGGGGGCAGAAATAAGGATATGTCCCGATCAGTTGGCACAAAATACCATGCTCCCAATGGTATTGGGAAATGCACATGATGTCAGTTATACGCACATGATGTTATTTGCCCATGAAGGTCAATTATTGCTTGGCAAGTGTCTTCAGCGAATGAAGCCTTCAAAACCAAGACAGAAGCCATCAGATGCCAATAAGTCCTGAGGGCAGAGCTGCTTTGCCACAGAAGCACAAAGCGCTCATTCTGTCTCATTTTGTACCACTTCATGGTGACTCACTGGGTGCCAATGCTAATTTCCCACCTGGAGTAAACAGCAGACACAAGTTGCTCCTGCCCTTGCAGCAGACCAGACTGAGACCATGGAGGGGGAAAAGGTTAAATCACCCTGTCTCCAGGCTGTGGTCCTGAGCTGGATTGGGGGTCCCCTCAGAACAGCTAGTAAGCCACCCCTGCACCAGCCAGGCTTGGACGGAGGGTGGGGAAGGTGGGCAGGGGGGCGAAATGGGGCAGGGGCAGAGTGTTCCAGCGAGCAGGGTGGCATGGGGAGGGTGGTGGGGTTGGACTGCTCAGCATGCTTAGACTCGTGCTGCTATATAGCGAGCGTAGATCCGAGCAGGCCCATTGGGGCGGCTGGCGCCTACCTTGGGGTAAGGGGACGAATATGTCCTTGCCCCGTGGAAGCTCCAGCCTGCTCCTAACCTGTGTTGGATACAGGACAGACCAGCTGCCTGCCTGTTCCTGCACAGGTTAGGATTGCAATGCCCATTACATTGAAAATAGAGGGAAACACCAAGGGCAGGTATTATATTTGGTCTATAAATATCAACTTTACTACTAGCCAAGTCTATCATTTTTTGCTCCCAAATCCATCACATCTCTTTGGCATATGCAGAGGACTTACAGGAGAGCAGAGGAGTAGCTAAAGAAGTGCAGGGGGGTGCAATTGCACCAGGCAACAAGCCGGGGGGGGCAACAAGCTGAGCTTGACACTAGTGGCCAAAACGGTGAAAACCTTGGTGTGTACGAATAATACCATCATATATCATTGAAAAGGTAATGCAGAATGCAATGAAATAAACCAGAGTGTAACAAACAGTAATAGTTACTGTTTGTTAAATTGCAAATTTTAGGAATAGTACTGTCATGTTATATACCATTTGATGTGGAATAACAAACCGGAGTGTAATATTCTCATTCTATCAAAGGTTATGGACAAAAAACTAAAAATGAAAATACAACTGTCATGTAAACACCACTGGCTTACATAACTTTTAAAGTGAACAAAAGAAAGGGAGGAACTATGCACACCATCCTGAGCTCCTTGAAAGAAGGATAGTATAAAAATGTAAAAAAGTTGAATGAATGATTTTGTCATATGGGGGGGGGATGTTAAAAATGTATGGGCCCCGAGTGTCAAATGTCCTAGCTCCGCCACTGTTGGGGGTGACTGCAGGCTTGGGGGCAGCAGGAGGAGGCATGCTGCTAGGGGGAGGATGTGGGTTCCTCCTCATTTTTCAACCTTTTCAAAAGCCCAGGTGTGCTGTCACTTCTTGTGACATGTCACTTCCAGAGCATCGTTTTTCCCTTGGCACCGGGCTACCCTTTCATTAGCTACGCCACTGTAGGAGAGGCAAGGATTTGCAGAAGCTTTTGGAGGAGGTAAGAAAAAGCTGTAATCCCTCCCACTGCCTTTTTAAAAACTTGCTGCTGCTGCTCCTCCTGCTGCTGCTGCGTAAGTCACAAGCCAACTCCGCCTCCCCCCAAGCCCTCTGGCAAACAGGCTTGAGAGCAAGGTGGAGTTTTGCCTCACCTGCACAAAGGTGTAGATAAGAAACAGCCGCTTCAGGTGAGAACAAGGCCCACCTCTCTTCCCAGAGTGGAGTGCTTGGCTTGCTGGAGGGAAAGGTGGGGTCTTATCTCCCTTGTAGAGAAAGCTTTGAAGAAAGAGAGAAAGAACCAGGGAAATGTGCCCTGCTTTTGTGCCTTCTCCAAATTTCCCAGCAAGCATGGAAGGCTAGAGGGAGACATGCAAAGTCTTGCCTCCCTTGTGAGACATTTGGAAGAGGACAGAAATTGTGGAAGAAATACCTGCCATTTCTGTTCTTATTCTAATGGCTGGACAATTCTTGCCGGGGGGGGGGGGCAGCAAGGAGCCCCGGGTCCCTGGGGAGCTGGTGTGTAGGATTAGCAGGGCTAGTTAGAAGGTCAGGGTTCTGTCAACATGCCAACTGCACACGCTCAGTTAGAATGCCACATTTTGCTACCTTTAGGGAGGACCCGGAACTCGGTGGACTCCAGGTCACCCTTCAGTATGTCCATCTAGGGTTGGGGAAAAAAGACATGCCTGAAACCCCGGAGGGCCACTGCCTGTCAGCGCAGACAATCCTGAGGTAGATGAAGTAAGAGTCTGACTCAGTCGCTTCAAACGTTTCCATCAGAACATGACTCTTTATCATCTCTGTAATGTGCAGGTTGTGGCAAGGGTGTGGAAGTGGAAAGGTCCTGCCCCCTCTTCGTCATGCTCAGACCAGAGGCTTTCCCCTTAGAGGCCAGAGCACTGAAAAGGCGTGAGGAGAGCACCAATTTCTATTGCGTATTTGATGTCCTGCACCCAGGGCATCAGCAGTCGCGTAGCAACACAGTTGCCATCGCTGCCTAGAATGGCTTTGGTGGCGAGTGGGACGGCCCGCTTACACAGCGTGCTGCAGCCCCCGCAAACGTACCATGCCACCCCCTTGTAGCTATGCTAATAGGCATCAATCAGAGGACTTGAAATGTGTCCCCTTTTAAAAATAGAAACGAACTGCTTTTTAAGTGAAAGATTGAGCTGATAAAATACCAGGGCACCTTTTGTAAAACCTGAATAATATCAGATTTCTGGGCAATAAAATCCTGCCATGACTCTCACTCTCACTATGTTTTGCCTCCCTGTGGAGCTCTGGTTCCCAAACTTTTTTGACTTGTGGCTCCCTTGACCTACTACTGGGCCTACATTGGCCGCGGCTCCTCATTAGGGCCACAATCCCATACATTGTATAGGGCGGTGTTTTTTTTTGCAAGGATGCCATGTCTCCATTGACTGGATGCAGCACATGGTTTCCACAGCTCACAGTTTGGGAACCACAGCTGTAGAGGTTCCACACATGTCCAAGCACAATCAAAGAAGAAAAGAAATTGTCCTCCACAAAAGATGACAGATAAAAACATACATGTTTTGGTATGACCACAAGAACTGCCACGGGAAGGCCTCAGGCCAAATGGAAAGACTGTTAGTAGGACTGATAGATAACATGGCTGATTGTATAAACCGTCACACCCCTGCCACAACCATAGAGATATAGCAGATGATCTGCACATAATTCTCCCCTTCTTCTGATGAGTGAACCCAAATTTGCTCATCCCAGGAGGGACAACGCTGCCAGGGTGTGGAAAGAATGCAGAGCGAACAAATCCTTTGAACTCATATTCACAAACACAGCTTCTGGTCCATGCAAGATCTCAACTGTACAATAGCAGATTAGCACGAAGATTGCTGACTTATCGTGAAACCTTTGCCTGATTTGTCAGGTCCAATCCTATCCAACTTTCCAGTGCTGGTGCAGCCCCAAGGAAAGGGAACATACTGTACATTCCCTTACCTGGAGGATGCCTCTGTGGCTGCTCCCCTACTGCAGGATGCAGCACATGCCCCATTGGCACAGCTGCACCAGTGCTGGAAAGTTGGATAGAATTTGGTCCTCAGTCTGTCCCCAAGCGCAAGCAATGTCTCTGGCACCATTTGGTTGGCAGGATCTCTCTTCTTTAGCCACATCTCCCCAATCCTTGACGGTCAAGAAGGAACATAGTGTGTAATCTTAGTTCCTTCTAAATTTGTGCCCATCATGTAGCCATTGAAAACATAACCATTCTGTTCTCTGTCTGTAAAATGCCCACACCCTGCACCCCTGCTGCCACTCCTGCTATTTTTTCCAGGCTCCTTCATTCTGCTCATATGCCTTTGACGATAAACATCATTTCATGCATCCTCCCAACAACTCTATGAAACCCATTGTTCACAGTCCTATATTATAGGGATGTTGCTGAGCCTAGGAAAACATTTTCTCACTCAGTTTGAAGTTGAACTACAATAATTCAAGCTCAGATGTGAGAAGGCAGAGATCATACTCCAGGCACCACACAATCCTGGTTGTAACGCAACAGGGTGACCACCCACACTCAATTGAAAAATAGTTGAAAGAAATTCCCAACTACTTGAGCCAGATTTTAAAGCATTTTCACCAACAGCATCTATCTACTGGAGTAAATAGCACTGCATGCATCACAAATGTCCTGCCAGACTGAGTAAGGGATTTACAGTAATAACTTTTTAAAAAGCCAAGTTAACACGTTCACTCATCTGCAAACATCACTATCCTCTTCTGTTGTTTTATGGACAAAATTATTCTCAACTGTAAATGAATAAAATGCCATATCACTCTCTTCTCAGACATATTTCTCAACATACCTTTTAAGGTATAAGAACCATCCTGCTGAGTGAGATCACAGGTGTGTTAGGTTTCCTGCAGTGGCCTCTAGAGTGGCCACAAGAAAGCATGAAGAAGATGACCACCTCTTGTTGTTGCCCCTGGTATCTGGTACTTACAGGTATGCTCTCTCTGAGCAAGAAGGTTCTATTTTGCTATGTTAGACTTCCCCTCCATAAGCTCATCCAGTCCTTTCTAAAACTAGCTGCCATCACCACATCCCATGGCACATGATTATACATTATATAAAGACATCACTTTAAAAGGAAGGATTTGCGACTGAGAAATGGAGACTTACATGCAGTCACCCACTGCCTCTATGGGTAATATGGGATGTTAACTGGGATTCAGGTCTGACACTACCAGACTGCATAGGTTCTAAACCGGATCAACTGCAAATGTCACATAATCAGAGAGAACTGGAGACACAAACAACACCCTTGTTCCCAGAGGAGCAAAATTCTCTTGCAGGCCTCTGCTTATGTAGAACACTGTAATAGTACATCTTAAGCTTTTCTCTCTGGTCTGCAGATTGTAAGCCACATCTATATCCACAGGTGCCTGCCTATGGACTTGCAAGGCACTCAAAAGTCACAGTCAGCATGTTCCCAGGTCTGACTATACAGAAGTAAATCCCGCAGTGTGGCTTACTCCCAAGTAACTATGCACTGGCCCAAGTTCTGATCCATCGTAACCCTTACTTCTTCCCAAGCAAGCCTATGTGTAAGTCCCCCACAAGCACACAAACACTGATCCACTTCATGCTAGAGCCAGCACCAAGGAATATTACATCCAGCAGCCCAGAGCCTGCCTGTGGAAGAGAGCCCAGCTGGATCAGAGCAAGTATCCACTCAGTGGCTAGCATCTTGCTTGCCAGAATAAGCCAACCAGATGCCACAAGCAGGGCTGGGAGGCAGTACCCCAACACCAGCTGCCTTAAACATCTGCAGGTCTACATTTTCTAATCTAGACTGGAAGAAAGAAAGAAAGAAGTCAGAGAGAGACGTACAGTGCCTGCCATCTTCGATCCTTTGTTCCCCTGCAGCATCTTCTCAGTGATGATGGAGGCAATGTCCCACGTGTGCCTTGGCCCAGAGCTGCTGAGCTCCTAAAGGCTGTCGATCGGGACGATATTTCCTTCTACAAGCAGCTGGGACAATTAAACTTTCACCGTTCAGTAACTGTTGGTGCTCCGAAAAGCTAGGCTAGGCTGGGTTGGGCTGGGCGCTAACCATGAGTCCCACCCACTGATGTTACCCAACCAGTTAATGTTCTTTTGTTGTTAATCTTTTTTTTAAACACACACACATCAAAAGTTAAAAACCCCAGAACAAGCTTGTACTCTGTAGGGCTGTGGCGATGGAGCTTATCTCCTAAAAACAGCAACATCTGGGTGCTGGATGAGATTTGGCAAGAGTCGGAGCTCCCAGCAGCATGTTGGACCTTGGTGAGGATCCAGAATTCAGAATGTGGGCCCAGCCTTTCCCAAGAATCTGAGAACTATCCCAACTCACAGTTCAACTTTCTGCCATCATCTCATAACAAGGCGGGGCTCTGGTTCAAATAAATAAAAATCAAACAGAAGGAAAAAGGATCTGAATCAATGCCCCACCATTGGAATTAAGAGCACAATCCTAACCTGGAGTTGGGCCAGCACAGTTAGGCCAGCACAGTGTGGCTGGCACAAGAGACACCGTAAAGCACGTTTGGACCACTCTTAGCGTCAGGGAGGATGGCACACATCTGTGTGCAATCCTAAGTCTTTGACTTCACCTACTAATTTGACTTGATTGGCAGTATGTCTGTCCAGCCTTACCTCCTTCCCAATTTTTACATGTCTATTCCTTCCCTATTCACTCTTATGGACTTCAAAAGTGATCAATTGTAGTTACTTTGTTTGACCTCCATGTCAGCAGAGCTTTAGGCGCCCCTGAGGAAAATAGAAAACACTGGCTGAGGGACAGGCAGTAATGGCATCTAAATGATTTAGCAATAGGTACTCACTTTTGATTGGCACTTGTGTTGGGGCCCGCCCACCGGACGGGAGGTCATAGCCGGAACCCAGGAACCACCGTGCCTCCTCGGTAGGCCGCACGGCGGCCTGGGAGAAGGCCCGGGAGTCCAGGGCCTTCTCCAGGGCCACCATGCGGGCTACCAATTCCCCCCCAGGAACCGCCGCGCCTCCTCGGGAGGGAGCCCCAGGCAGCCTACCTGCTCACGCTGCTGCTGCCGTCAGTCTCCCTCGCTCCACTGCCTGCCTGCCTGGCTCTGAGAATGTGCAAGCAACTTAAACATGCAGGCAATTCAAACGTTGCAGGAGGCGGTGTGGCGCACCGACGGAGTTGATGAGTGGGCGGGCGAATGGGCAGGGCCAGCCCTAATCCTAGGAACGGGTACGCGCGTACCCGCTACATGACATGTCTGGGGACAGGGTATGGAAGACAACCCCTGTCCTCCTGTTGTGCTGCCCCTGCTGTTGCCTGGAGGTTTGCCCTTTTTTATGAACACGCCAGTCTGCATCACGCAAAGGAAGGCAAAGTCAATATGCACATAACTACAAAGATGCATACAAACAGTGTGCTTTACTATGCACATGGTGCTGAGAGTCTTGGGCATTTCCTGAAGAGGAAGGAATAGAGTGGGCAGGCCCCTGGGCTCCAGTAAGTCAATGCAGTCCCTGCCCATTGGGAAGTGAATGGTTGGCACTCAGACATATTGGTTGGCACCCAGGAGGTGGCAGGCAGCGTAGAAAAAGATGAGGGTTGAGATAGCAGCAGACTGGTGCCCCCAGAGATTACAGAAGCAAAAATGAAATACTGTCCCTGATTTGGGGATAGAGAGCTGCAAGTCAATGTTGCCATGCTTGGTCAGACTAGCGCAGAGGAGCAGTGGTGTTGGCAGCAGAAGGCTGGCATCTGTGTGGTTCTCACTGAGGCATCAAATTAACATTTAATTGCATTTTGCAAGTAATTTTTAATTACTTCTAGTAAAAACTCCTGTAGTGATAACCAGAGCCAGCTATTTCCTTTGCAATTCACTGCTTTTCAAATGTGCTAGAATCCCACCTTTTAAGGGATTTGGGGGGGGGGCTGAACAGCAACTTGTATATTTCCCTCTTCATAGGTGCCAACAGCTTTGCAAGACAAATCCAAAGACTATTTCATTGTTCACAGGGTTCACGCTGTTCTTTCAATCCTGGAGCTTGGATGTGCAGACCCGGTGGTGTCACGGGGGGGGGGGGGAGAAGGGCTGCACCAGATGGTGTGACACCACCTGTAGCAAAATGGTAAAATCTTGGTATTTTCAAATAATACCATCATGTTATATATCATTTGATGCGACAGCAGAATGCAATGAAACAAACTGTGTTCAAATATCTGTATTCTATCCCAAAAAACCAGACAAAGAAAACACAACTGCCTTCTGTAAAAAAACTGGATTTTCTTAACTCAAAACTGAGCAATGAGGCTGATTGTTCTGGAAGCCAACAGCAGGGAATCGATAAGGTGTCACTAGGATTCGGCTCTCATTTCTATGTATTGGAGCTCATACTAGAACTCTTATTTAGTTGTGTGAGTGTCATCAAGTTGGCTATTGGTTAGGTTTTTTTTTTGTCAGTTACTAATTTGTTGTGTTATATATTAAAATAACTAAATACACGCTAGTGATGCCACTGCATTTAGGCTGTGTGTATGATATTGTAATTGATTCTGTATGGTCTGGTTCGGGAGGAGGTCCATCGTGAGGGTGATGCGTTGACCTCCTGCACTGATGCTGCCATTTAGATGCAAGAGAAAAGAGATAGGAGAGGAAAGCCCACGAAATGAGAAGCTGTCTGCAATTCATAGGGCTGAAGAGACTCCACACCTCTCTTGATGGATTTTGCCTGGAATGATGCAGGAATGGATGCAGATGGGCTTGTCCAGGCAAAAGCTATAAGCTCCTCCATCTCACAGCACCCACCACAAAGAATTGTGTCTTAACATGTAGGACTCCTTCCTCTGGCCTGAGTGTTTCCTTCTGTCTCTTTTCCTCCTCAGGCATAACACAACTCTAGAAAGTTCACAGAAGTAAAGTGTGTCATTGACTCCAGTGTTTTCAGATTGGAGGAGCTCCCATTTCAACCATGTGCCTGCTGCTGCTGCTGCCGCTGCCACCGCCCTTCAGGGTCCCTGCAGAATGCAACTGTCAGAATTTTGCAATGATCACAGGGTGATGTGGATGGAATAGATCAGTGGTATTCACACTTTTTAGACCGGGACCCACTTTTTAGAATGGCACTCGTGTTGGGCCCCACCGGAAGTGATGTCATTAACCTTGAAGTGATGTTGTGGCAGGAAGTGACATCATCAAACATAACATAATAAAATGACACTCCTGAAATGCAAACTGGCATTCTTGGATTGCAGCAATTGTAGAACAGAAAGCAAGATCAGGACAAAATATTATGTAAAAACACTGAACTAAAAAACAAAATTAAAAAAAAACCCTCACTTCAAAATTCAAAGTGTTCACACTCACAAAAGGCATATAACAAGAATAAAATCTGCAGTTTCCAAGTTAGCTGCTCCGGCCTTTCCAGGACCCACCTGACATCAGATTGCGACCCATCAAGTGGGTCCCGAGCCACAGTTCGAATAATACTGGAATAGATCATGGAAGAATGACTCAGGGGAGGGATGACCTTAAGAGCTGTGCAAAAGAGCTGTGCAAAAGATCAATTGCCTGGTCTGCCCATGAAAGGAGGTCAAACAAAGAACCAGAAGAGGCAGCCTGAGGTCTTAGGGAGAGAAGTTGGGAGCTGCGTTGATGGGTCAGTAGGATAATCAACTGATGGGTAGCTGGTGGGAAAAGGGAAGCTTTATGGCCCAAACCTATCTCAAGTTCAACAGGCCAAAGCATGCAGTACCACTGACAGTGCGTGCATGGCATGCTATAGATGGGGTGGTGGTGGTTGACCAGACAACCCAGGAGTGGTAAGGAAACATCTTTTTACGGCCCTGTAGGTTGCCTGGCCTCCAGTGGGTCTTTTCTAATTAAAGCAGCTATTTAGCTGATGGAAATTTCAGGAACTGGAGGGGCATGTTGAGCCAGGAAAAGGATAGTATATTTAGCTATTTACCTGGCATAAGCCTGAGGAGCCTCAGGAGCCATGTCAGGCTGGGAAAAGGGGGGTAAGATCTTGGGCTACACTGCTTCTGCCAAGAGCTTGCCCCTCCCACCTCTAAATCATTCCTGGGTTGGTCTACTCCCCACCCCAATCTTTCCCCAAACTGCCCCTGCTGCTATTTGCATAGGTGGCTCTGAATCACATGATGGCAATGCAGGTTTCACGCAGCTGGAACACGGCTTATGCTGACAGATCATGAGACCTGTCAGCATAAGCCCATATAGGATTGGGCTGCCCATTACCAAGTGAGGCTGCTTGAGAGCATAGTCTGTTATCAGAGACAGGCATGTGAATGAACTGGGACGATTATTGACTTCCCTTTCATCATCATCATCATCACTGTAGCACTAGATAGGTGTTTCCCAACCTGGGGGCTCCACCCTCCAGAGCAAGTGTGCATGATTTCTGGGATGACACTATCCCCTTAAGGAGGGTTGCAACTAGTGGTGGAATCTAAAACGGGAGGATCCGGAACACTGGGCAGGACTAACCTTGAGTGGCAGCCCATCTGTTCAGGTCCGCCGTCTTCCTGCCCGCCACGCGGGCTGCCCTCCATGGACACGCCCCACTGCCGCTCGCCCACAGCACCCAGCGCACCCCCCACTCATCCCCCCCGGCGAGCAGGCGCCCCCTCCGAGGCCACGAGCGCTTTGCAGCGTCATGGCCATCACAGAGCCGGGCAAATGGCGGCACGTGGGCGGAGCTAGGCCAGAGTAGTGTTCCACTCACAGGTTAGCCCCGCCCAGCGTTCCGGATCCTCCTCTTTCAGATTCCACCACTGGTTGCAACCCAGATGGGGACCTGTAGCTGCCATTAGTACAGCATTTCTGGGTTTCACTGCCACCACCGCAGCTGCACACAGGTAAGTGAAAAAACAGGGGGAACCACTATAGTAGATTCATGCATGAGAAAATATTAGGAATTGGGGCTCCCACATCCAACTCTGAACATTGTAGCTAATACACCAAACTACCACCCTCACTGAATACTTGGTGTGAGTATACCTGTTGCTTGTTCCCAAGGTTGTATTTAAGGTCATCACTACTGATCAAAGACAGAAAAGATGACACAGCTTTGTCAACAGTGGAAGTGTTGCTGCAAATGAACGTGTCTAAGGCCCAATCCTAAGCTCTTCAGTGAGGGTGGTAGGAGTATACCATTGGTGCTGGCATTGTAAACGTGCTGTAAGGCACTTCCAGCACTGGTGGTGAGCCCTTACTGGCAGTGCTGGCCTAACACTGGTGCCCAGCCCGCAGGAGCAGCAACACAATGCTGGTGGCCAGTAAGTGCAAGGCCAGGTGGGGTGGGAGGGCATGATTGAGCAGGGGAAGGGGCAGAGCAAGGGTGGGACTAGCAGTGGCCTCCACCCCTGGGTCCGCACGGTCCTGTAAGGTAAAATAAGTAAGTAAGCAGGCTCAAGTAAGCAGGCTGGTAAAATAGATGCTGGAGACCCATTGGGAGCCCTGTGCCCTTACCCTGCAGCAACACCAGTAGGATACAGGGGAAGCTACTTGGCTAATGCTGCGCCTCCATCACCTGGGCAGCATAGGATTGGGCTGTTACACTGTATAAAACCCTTTAAGGATGTCTTGACAGGTAGGAACCAAGAATCATTGCTTTGTATTACGTTAAAAAAGGTGAAGCAACAGGCTGATGAAAACTTGCATCAAACTTGTGAAGCAAGATTTTCACAGTGCTAGAGTGCTCAGCTCCTGTACAAGAAGGTACGGTAATTCTTTCAGAATGGTTTTCTAATAAAGTGTTATGTACTTTTTTCATACTTGAAAATTGGATGGATGGATAGATATGGGGAATGGAAAGGGTAGTACATAGGAAAAGGGTACAAAGGTTCACACAAAAGGTCCACACCGATTACAGCTTAGTCATCTTACCTATATTAATGTTTGCATACAGTCTATACCATGACTTTAACATTGCTTAATTGTCCTGTATACAAAACTTACTCTTATTTTCCATTTATAATTATCTAATTAACTTCTGTTTATCAATTCTGCTATCCCTCCATAAATTTACCACTTTTTAAAAAAAATCTTGTTCAATCATCTTAAGTATCTTTCAAACCAGCATACAATTACTACTTTCAATTTCTCTAATTAATACATAAGAATAGCAAAAAGAAAAAGAAAAATAACTTCTTTTGAATTATTTTTAGCTTTGAGGGGAAGATTACATTTAATAAAAATATCTTAATTATACTTTCATCATAATCTCCCTTATTTAACTATTATGTTTTGCTCATTAGCAGGGGCAGGAGATTTAGTCAAGAGGGTTAATGCCTCCATTTGCCTGAAGATAAGAGCTGAAGATCTGAAGGTCGCCAGTTCGGGACTACCGGAAGTCTCTGTGAGCGGCAGACCTTGTAATTGCAACTGATTAACAGCTGAGCTGTCTCCGGCTGCCTTGTGTGAGGGGGAGTTGTGCCAAAGTCAGCTGCTTTTCTGGTGGGAGCAGGGAAGCCGCTTATTAGCCAGCAAGAAGACAAACAGGTGGCCAGAAAGAAGGACTAAATCCAGAAAGATCCATCTGAATGTGTGTAGTTCTTGGAAGATAGAACATTTCTGTAAAAATTGTAAAAACCTTCGGGTTTCTGAATAAAGTCTGCCTATGTAAACCGCCTTGAGTTATAGTCATTAGAGAAATCTGGTGACTTAAGAAAGGCGATATATAAATACAAGTATTATTATCTTCCCTAATTCAGTCATAAAATTCTGAGTGTCTTTCACTCACAGCTTTGCCGCCGCCGCCTTCATTCTCAGTTTATTGTGCCAATTTCCTCTATTTGCGTCTTTTACATTATTATTATTATTATTATATTATTATTATTTCATTATTACTCTTCTTCCTTGAATATTTCTGAGAAAGATTCTGCATCTCAGTCTTGAACATTAATAGATCCAGTTGTTATTTCCTGGAATTTATTTCCAACTCTCTGTAAAATTCTTGTAGGTCCATTTCTTGTTCGATAGGGTTTGTCTTCAACTCTCTATATGTCTCATGTGTAGGGTTTGTTTTTTCCTCCATTGGCACTACTTCCCTTCCTGGAGCTAACATGCCTGCAATTTGCCTTCCAGTAACCTCTGTTTTTATCTCCAAGAGACACATTATGCATTCTAGTCATAGACCCTGACTGGTCCGATTCCAACTTCAAATAGCGTATCTCTGTTTGGTCTATTGTGCTACCTTCCTTTTTAATTTCATTCATAAATTTATCAGGACACCTAACTTCTTCTGATAGGCTCTCCAAATCTTGTAGAACTTTCTCTCCAATATTCTTAATAATTGTAACTTCTTGCTGCACCTGCCGAATTTCTGAGAGTAATAGGATCAATAAAATCTGATTAGACTGCCTGATACTGTCCTGTCTTAAAAGTTCTTGTATTCTTTCTTGTCTTGACATCTTTTGGCCTCAAGGTGTAGCTAGCATCAAAATATATACTTGATAAAAGAATTATTCAGTGGTCATCAATACTTATAAACCACAATCAACTCAGTTGAGCATCTGTGTTCATATACTCCGGTAATCTTGCATTTTGCAAACATATATTTCTTTAAAGGTCTAGACCCAACATGGCTTATTATCTATAACCAGTTCAGCCAGTAAAAGTGAAAGTAATTTCAATCCTTGTTCTTTGTTCTTTCTGACTGCTCTGATCTTTAATGTGCCATCTTCTTTTTCAAACAGCCCAATTGTAATTCAATCCTGTTTATAAATTCAATCAATTCCACTTAATTTACAATTTAAATATAGCTACCAAATTCGACTGCCAGGAATCTCTCCCCCTCCTACATTCCTCCGTTAGAACAAGGGATTCCTCAAACAGCCTCAGCTATAAATCTCCCATGTTTATTTTCTGTCCCAGTCGTAATCCACAATTCCAAGTAAGCAAAACAGGCAGACTAATCTGTCCAGATTTATTTTGAAAATAAGTATCAATCCAGACTCTGTCCAAGCTAATCAATTTTCTCTAATGTCTTACAAGTCCTTCAAGAATCCTTCACTAGTCATATAAGAAAAGAACAGTTGGCGTCAAGTTATCTTTAAATAATGTCTTTCTATTTAATCACAGAAAGAAAGAAGGGGGGGAATCTGCTGTCTTAATTCCCAATTTGTCTTTTATTTCTCCATCATGGCTCCAGTCTTAAATCTTTGGTCAATCTTCATCATTTAATAAAGTCCCGCACTATTTTACAAAGAATTAATTAACGTTAAAATATAGTCCCAAGGATCTCAATTACTGCCCTCGACATGGAGGAGGGAGGAGTAACCCTCCTCTCTTCTTCCTCTCGTTTCATTACTTTCAAACTGTTCAGTCTAGTGTCTTTAATCTTCTTCAGTTTCGGATAGCAGAATCACATACGTCTTGCCTCAATTTAATTTTGTTGAGTTGTAGTTCTTAGATTGTAGTTCTTGAATTTAAGTTGCAATTTCTTTTCCAAATCTTATGTGGCTGTTCTCCTGGTAGGAAGGCAGGAGAATGAAACTATTAGTTGTCTATTTGAGAGTCGAATAGAAACTATTCGAGAGTCGTCTCAGTGGCGCCTGGAGCAAGCAGACCTTTCCAAAACAGCAACCTTGAGCCTTCCAAAACAGCAATTTATGCTACCTTTCAGGTTTAAGTGGCACTTAAGCCCTAATCCTGCTCCTGGGTCCTAGGAGGGGTGCTACTCAAGAGTAGATCCCCCCAAAAAGAAAGCTTCGTGTCAGATCTCTCTGGCAAGACAGAGAATCGTGGCACCCCGTTCCAAACTTGGCCCCACCCCCCATGTTATGTACTTTTGAAAAGCAAGGCACTTGCTGGGCTGCAAATGGAGACTGACGGCCCCTTCTGGCATTGCAATTTTCCTGCTCCTGAATAGCTTTGGGTGTAGAGAACTATGCGTATCTGTAATGTAGGGCACTCTTTGTTGCCATGTGTAGTACATATTTCTTTAAAAAAAAAATTAAAAGTGGTTGGTGAGAGAATATCCTGTGCAGAGAAAAAGTGAATTCTGAAATCTATATTGTATGCATTGTGCCAATTGAACAAATTTCTATTATTCCTTTACTTTTTCTATTAAGTATTCTGCAATAATTGTATTATTTTGCACACTTGATTCTGGTTCTACTTGTCATGGGAATTAAAAAATGACTATGCAAGGTGACTATGACTATGCAGGAGGTCTGCTCCCAGTCAATGAAATCGTAGGCACTTACACAGCCCTGCTCCTTGTCATGCGCATGTCTAATGTCTATCTGGGCAATTACTTGTCTCTGCTTAATTGGACTTTAGCCAGGGGTTGTTTCCACATGCCACAGCAACAGCAAATAGTCACACAAGCATAACTATAAAATGCAATGTCATCTTAACTCTATTCTTTCTCTTATATAGATTACTATTTTAGATTATATATCTAATATATATTTCTCATTCATATAATCTTATCTCTATTTTTCTCATATATATGAGAAAAATAGAGATAAAATAACATTGCATTTTATAGTTATGCTTGTGTCACTGCTGTTGGTGTGGCATGTGGGGACAACTGCTGGCTAAAGTCCAATAAGCAGGTTCTGACAGGCATAAAAGCAAAAGTCCTATCATAGGCAGTGTGCTGGCAACAGGTTACTAATGTTTGTATATGTAGTTACAAGACCTGTCCCTGCGCACTGGTGTTTCCCACCAATCCTGCCCACACTCCCTGTTGCACTCACTGCATGCAGCTATGGCTTTGACTATTAGTGTGCGTTGCTGTCCCCATGGGAATTCCATTGTATTCGCATGCGCAGCTGTCAAGACAACTGGCTTACGTAAACCAGTACGGAGCATTTGCATCACAGACCCCAACAGGGCAGCAGCATGCAGCAATGATTGCAGAAGCAGGTTCTGTGGGTTGAGGCAGGGACGACAGTGTTGCTTTCAGACCATCAAGCCAATTTTGGGTTGGGAGGATGGTGGCACAAGACCAGGAATGGTCCAGCTTGGGTTGATCTAGGCCTGGTTCAAAGCAACAACTATAGCTCTAATTCACAATGCTGAATTCCATAACAAAAAATGCTTTCTCTCAACCATAAATGCTTCTTCCCGCCTTCTCAATATATGCACCTTCAGACATGAAATACTTGCTTCACAACTCTGGTGCAAGTTTTAATGAGCCTATTGCACAAAACATTCTCCATTCATGCAGTGACTTCCCAGCAAATAGAATAGGTGTCCTCAATGTCAGAGCTAGCATAGGGAAGGTGTTATTAAGCACCACCTTCCTCTGTTCTGCAATCTCAAGAGTTTTTAACCTTCTATACTTTTCATCACTGAGCTTGGTGTGTTTGCATGCATGGGATTAATGATGAGCTGTTTAGAGACCACTAAATTGGAAGAAGGTATTTAAAACATGCCGAACCTGTTTGAGCCACTAAGCTAAACAGTCATTTGGATTGCGGGTACTTAGTCAGCACCTTTGCTTTGCTTTCCCATCAGAGGTTACTTTTTTCTTAGCAGGAGTCTCAATGTTCATAGGGCATCTACTGTGCAATGAGAATAACCATTGCTTAACTAGCAGCAGTTTCATTTACAGGACCTGGCCCAGGTGCTTGGGATGATGGAAAATCCAATTACAAAATATTAGGATTAAACCTGTTAACTAGTCAGGTCAACTAAATGGGCTGGTACAGTTGCAAAGAAGGGAGTAAATGCTCCCTGACTGCTCCTACAGCAGGAGTGGTGATGTCATGAGAAAGAACAATCAGATGCTTCTTTTAATATTTCCCCCCCCCCAAAGGATTTTAGCTGAGAAGCATCAGGTTCAGCAGGAAGGAAATGGAGACATTTGTCTAGGGCATATGTTAATGTTTAATTCAGTGATTTTTAGTGGGGTAATGTCAGGCTGTGAAGCTGTCACAGGTTTAAAGTGACCAAGCAAGTAAATTTTGTAGCTTAGGAAATCCTGGAAGGAGAGCAACTACTTACAGTAATGTAGAACAGCTGCTTGCAGTGAGTAGCGCTTACAGGATACAAGGTACACTCACCTGAAGTTGATTACTTCTGGAATGGATTATAAGCAGCACTAGGATGCTTCAGTGCTACAGCTATGCTATCATAGTGCACGGGAGGGTATTCTGTGAGACAGCTTACTCGTGTGCCTGCTGCCAGTGGTGAGGACAACAGTGTGTTTCCAGCTAACGGACTTACAATATCTCTGTGTGAGAGTGAGTATATCTACCAGACAGTATCTACTGTATGCTGTGACCTGTGTGCTGCAACATATTATGGACTTTGAATACGTGTGCTAGGAAGTCCTGTTGAATTGCTTATCGTTGCTTGGATCCATCTAAGACTACTGTGTTTGGACCTGGACTGTTTCTACTGACAATTGCACCTGCCTAACCCTATTTGAACTCAATACAATACAAGTCTTAACCTAAGGTATCACGCCTTGTTTGCCTTCTTTATCTGGGAGTGTGTGGTTGCTAATGGTCTGGGGCATCCACTTTGGGCAGACTATCTGTTCTTGGGCTTGATGTTAAAAGCCATAATAGGTAATATGGTTCCCTGTGGTGCCCTGGCATATTTGAAGGGGGGGCAGACTGAAAACTGAAAATACATGATTTTATGTTTTTTCTATTTGTGTTGTATCCTTGCTTGACCAGGGGAGGGCTGGAACCTTAGAGTGCTGTAGTAGTGCCCCCCCCCAAAGGTTACATAAGAGCCCTGCTGGATCAGGCCAAAGGCCCATCTAGTCCAGCTTCCTGTATCTCACAGCGGCCCACCAGGTGCCCCAGGGAGGCATGAGACAACAAGATGCTTGCATCCTGTTGCCACTCCCTTGCACCCATTACTCTGAAGTAGCCTACTACTAAGGTTGCACAATCCGTCATGGCCTATAGCCCACAATGGACTTTTCTTTAAAGAAATCTGTCCAATCTCCTCTTAAAGGCATCTAGGCCAGATGCCATCACCATCTCCTGTGGTAAAGAGTTCCACAGATTAACTACCCGCTAGGTGAAAAAGTATTTCCTTTTATCTGTTTGAACTCTCCCAACCCTCAGTTTTAGCGGATGTCCCCTGGAGGTTGAAAATGGCTGGTCCAAATCATCATTTTTCTTAAGGGCTGGTTGAGAGACAGAATGTATATATGTTACAGCAAGACTACAGTTCTATGCAGGCTCATATGGGAGTTAGCCCTATTACCTTACTTCCACTCTAATGTTCTTTTCTATCATTTGGGATTTTTAATTTTTTTCCTGTTTTATTGAAAACCACTTCAAGAGTTTGGGATGGACTGAGCTAAATCTTTAAATGAAGTCTAATAAGCTTCAAAGTAGGAACAAGTGGTGTTAAGAATTAAGAAATTTAATTAAGTTAAATTCCAATTAAGAAATTTAAAGTTGATTTTGTTGTTGTATAGTATTAGGAAGGTGTGGCTTTGGAGGAGCATCATGACAAAGTGTTGCTCACCACAATATTGCTACAATATTACATATTGCTACTGTTCCAGTGGGCTGAAGGGAAAGAAATACAAATGAGGAGAGAGATGACAGGACACAATCTTTCCGTGGCCTTCAGGGCAGGGCCGGTGGCATCCACGGGAATGCATTTGCCAATATCATATAGAGTCTGTATTTCAGGAGGCACATAGAAGGAGGGAAAACCAGTTTCTTGACAACTGTTATGTAAGTTCAGAGTTTTCCCCATCTCCCACACATCTGACACTGAATAGATATTGTTATTTCACCCAAAGTTAGCAAACAATAACAGCAGGAGCAAAAGCCACAGAGATCTCCAGTAAGTCTAAAAGGCCTGGCTTCCCTCCCAAAGTCTGGGTGTACCCTGTCCCTTTGATCTTACTCAGTGACACAGAGGAGCCACAGGTGCAGCCTGCTCTGTAGATCACTCAGGCACAAGGCAAACATTGAGAGACTGTTCTGCCAAATTCCCTGCCCTCCCCAAGGGCCCTAATGCACACACCAGGCTAACTAGTTTCCCCACAGAGAAGCCTCAGAGATGGGCAAGAGGGAGGAGGTTCATTCACCCACTGGGCCTCCTCTCTTCCAGCAGCTTTGGTTGGGATCACCGGCTGGTCAGCCTCCTCCCGACTGCCCTCATCACTGTCTTAGCTCCAAATATCCTAAGTCTGGCACCAACAAACCCCACCACCAAACAATAGGCAGTCAGCTTGCCTAAGCCACAACTGCCTCCTCCACTTGGTGGCTCCAGGGGCATGGCAGCCATACAACAACTCCCAACAATAGTCTCCCAAAACAACCTTACCTTATCTAGTCCTTCAGCCAGTTCCTATGTCTGTCCTTCTGGCAGTCAGTCAAGCCAGCATCAGTCCAGCACCTACCTGGTGCCCTCCTCCAGCACCTACCCAAGGTACCATCCTCCAGCACCTACCAAGATTCTCTCCTACAGCTCCTGCCTCCAACTTTATACTGAGGCCAGCCAATCAGTGTGCAGGCTTTAATTCATCAGCCACACCCATCTGCACCTGTGCTGGCCTCCTTTCATAGCCAGAGACCTTATCAGCCTGCAACTGTGTTCCTGCTGCAGGAGTTCTGGGATTAACCCCATAATCCCTGGTTTACCTGGACAAGGGGCCATTGCTGATACCATTCCCTATTTCCTTGGGGTATCTCCTGCCTTTTCCAATACAGAGACCTGCAATAGAAAGTACACCTATTGCAGATGAAAGCAACCAGGTCCCACCAACAACTTATCTGACTTTATCCTGTTCAGCTAATAGGAACGGTCAGTCCACTTACAATGGCAGCCAACCAAAACAATGACTCAATATTTTACTTCCTAAGGTAGACCAGGACCTTTGGGTCCAAGATCAACAAGGAAAGAAACAGTGATTTCAGCCAATCATGATGTAGGAGCATAAGAGCATTGGGCCAAGGTTCCACCTAGTCCATCCTCCTGTATCTCACAGTGGCCCACCAGCTGCCTCTGGGGGCACACAAGATGAGATACCGGCATCCTGTTGCCACTCCCTTGCATCTGGCATTCAGAGTTAGGCTACCTCTAAAACCCCGAGGTTGAATATAGTCATCAGGTCTTTTTACCTCATTTGAGATGGGAATCTCACCGACAGTTTAGAAACCCTACCTCAACTAAATGATAATTCAGCCACAATTGAACTTAAAACCCACAGCCATCAGTTATTTGTTGAAGAACTGAAACTTATTTTGGGGGTTCTTTCTTGACTTAGTCCTAAGAGCTGAACTCCTTAATAAGAGAATCTCCATCAGATCACAGAGGTCCTGAGACTAAACAATGTGGCGGGAAGAAGAGCCACAAATAAACCCAGCAGCAGATTGTTGCTTAAAATACTTATTTATTTGATTTAAATACCGCTTTTCTAAAATTCAAAGAGGTTTACAAAAAATTAAAAACCCATTAAAATAACATATTAAAATTAAAATGAATTAAGCAAATATTAAAATATTATATATTAAAATATTATAAATTTACACTCTAAAATACATCTTGCAACTCTACTCCACAGGCAAAGAAGATCCCCATGCAGCAAATCGTCTTGTGTATCCTTACCATATTGGTGCACTACCAGTTTCCACCATTAGATGGCTGCACCTTGCATTTTTCTAAAGCAGTACATAAACCTCCTCAGAATCCCACCTGCACTCACAACAGGCAATGCTAAAATTGGAACTGCTTTGGATCCTATTCCTCTTTCTTCCTTTTGGGCCAACTTGGCAGTTACTTGTAGAGCCAACTGTACCATGCTGGCCTGTCTGGTGGCTCACTAGAAGAAGTCCTGTATGTATTGCCCTTGGCTTCCGCTGCATCGCCATTTTCAGGGAGATTTTTCTTTCACAAGGGCTCAGGGCTATCCGCCAGTTTGTGTTGGTTTCTGAAATCCAGTTTCAATGTGAGACAATGGAAGATAACATGTGCACGCATATATGAGGTGAGAGGCCCCTCCCTCTCACCTTCAGAGCCATTCGTGGCTGTAACATATATATATGTTTCTTAAACTGTGGGTTGAGATGCACTGGGTGAGTCACAATCTGATGTCATGCGGGCCACAGAAAGGTGGGATCCACCATCTTGGAAGCGGCAGATCTTACTCTAGCTATATTCCTTTTGTGAATGTTAACAGTTTGAATTTTCCAATGAGTTTTTAAAATTGTTTTAGCTTGATGTTTTTACATAATATTCTGTCCTACTCTTGCTTTCTGTCAGAGTTGTTTCAACGTTGTGCAATTGCTGCAGTCCAAGAATGCCAGTTGGCATTCCCAGAATGTTATTTGATTATGTCACAATGACGGCACTTCCTGCTTGATGATATCACTTCCGGCCATGGCACGATTTCCAGGTTAATGACATCACTTCTGTTGGGTCCTGATATGAGTGCCATTCTAAAAAGTGGGTCCTGGTGCTAAAAGGTTTGTGAACCACTGATATATACGAATGGTCCATGGATGGAGTTCTTTCCTGCTCCTGGGAGACGGTCCAACTTCCCTTTTCCATAGCAGATTAACGAGATCTGCATATTACCTCTGTGCTGAGAGGAAATATCTGCCAGTGTTCTTTTTTTTACAAAAAGTTGTTTTCTGTAAATGTAAGTACGATGCAGGTCAAAACACAAAAAGCCACGTGCGCCACCCCAGAGCCGCTTGTCATATGCTGGCAGGTGCAAAGCCTGAACCACGGAGAGGTGGCTTTGCCGAGGCAGCATAATCAAATGCTAATGGGGCACACCACTGAGATCTGCTCCACATCTGAGCAATTGCCGATGACTGACTATTTAGGTGTCAGTGACAGGGTCAGCACCAATTCAGCTTGAAGCCTGAGTGCCCGGGTAGAACGTATGTACGCCCTGCTCCACGCTTCAGGTGTGGTTTGCTCCAAGCCTGTTTCTCAGGGAGGGTAGAATGTCGTAGGTCCTGCCGGTTGGGCCTGTGTTTGCTGCTAAACTGCACGTGCGAGAGGGCAATTGGCGATGAAAGCCTGGACAGCAACCGCTGAATTTCTTCCAGAGACAACACATGACAGCGCTCGGTTCCATTATTGGTCTTGGATTGTGGTGTTTTTATTGCGATTACATCGCTTCCCATTGCCATTTTGGTAGCTGCTGCAGCGTTCTGGCTGAGACACTAGAAATCAAATCTGTTCCATTTTCTTTTAAGCCAGGTTTAAGGCAGAGAAAACATGAGGTTAAAGCTCAGGATTTCTACAAAATGGAAGGATCACCTGATAGTTAGGAGGTGATCAGTCAGTCAGTCAGTCAGATCACCTCAGTCAGTCAGTCAGTAGGAGGCCTCACTGACCGTATCTGAAGCTACATCTCCTGATCCAAAGCTCTGGCAATAGTTGAATCTTGTTGAATCTTTTCATCCCAAGAAGGGTTCCTTCTTGAAAATGAAGAGGCAAATAGGATGGAAGAGGAAGGGGAGGACTGTGGTGGGCTAGCACTCCTCTGGCACTCTAACCTAGGAGTGTCAAACATAAGGCCTGCAAGCGGATATGGCCCACTATTCAAGAAAGAGTTGACAGCAGAGTGGTGGAGAAGCGGGTGGTGCACTACCAGGTGAAGAGGAGGTGGCGTTTGATGGACCTTCAAGCACTAGGAGTTGTTAGGGCAGGCTTCTTCAGTTAAGGTGTTCACACCACAAAATCCCCACACTAGGGCAAGTGTAAGCCTAGGCTGGTTTTTTCCCAGGCACATTTTCTAAGTCATGCTGGGTGAGGCCCATTAGCAAAGCATTGTGGGAAAGAATGTTGGCTGTTTTTTTTGCTGTGTCTATTTTGCAATTGAACCATAAAGGCTTTGTCCTCAGGGTTGTCAACCTGGCACCTGCTGCTCATGTTAGTTTAATGAGAAGAAAAGAAAGGCTCCACAGGTCGTGCCGATGTACAGTACATATACTTTTATTTCCTATGTAAATAGTCTGTCACTCTAAGCTGAATTACATCTGGAAAGGAACCAGCAGTGAATCAGATGCACATGTCTTCCAGAACGAGTTCAGTTCATGAGGCGGAGGAGCGGATAGGCTGGGATGTAAGACATTGCCACTGAGTGCCCTGCCCAGAGGGTGTATGAAGATATGGGAGCTGCCAGATCTGCACTGTGTACCTGGTGCGTGACTGCTGACAGCATCGCAGTGCCTGATGTGAGCAGAGCCACTGCATGTTCTTCTACCTCTCTCTCTTTTTTTTCAAAAAAGGTAAACGTTTCCCCATGACCGAATGGTCTAGTCGTGACCGACTGTAGGGGCGGTGCTCAACTCCGTTTCTAAGCCTGTAGAACCAGCGTTTTGTCTGAGGACAAGCTTCCATGGTCATGTGGCCGGCATGACTATACACTGTAGTGCACGGAACGCAGTTACCATCCCACCGAAGTGGTATTTATTTATCTGCTCACATTTTTATGTGCTTCCGAACTGCTAGGTTGGCAGGAGCTGGGACAAGCAACAGGAGCTCACTCCGTTGCATGGTCTTGAACTGTCAACCTTCCAATCAACCGCTTGGCGGTATTACCCACAGCACTACCACGTCCCTATCTACCTCTCTTATGGGTCAGCAATTTGTGAAGCAATGAGAATAAGAGGATGGGAGTAAACAGGTTGTTTTCACAATAGAGGGGTTAGAATCCCTATGTTCTGCAATAAAGTGAGGAAGGTAGTGATCTATAAATGCCTTCCTCACAGCTGCTGTTCAAAGAAATGGAAAGAGAGAGGTAGCAATAGCATTCCTATGCGGAGGGCAACATGCAAAGTTTTTTAGGTTCCTGAACGCCAGTGTAAAGTGGCCCCTCCCTCTCACCTTCAGAGCCATTCGTGGCTGTGAAAGCAAAATGGAAGAGATGCCTCTGCAGTTGTGCCTGGCTCTGAAAGTGAGGGGCAGCGGCTGCTTTACACTGGCATTCAGGAGCCTGATAAACTTTGCATGTCCCCTCTCTTCTAGGAATGCCACTGAGAGCTGATGCACTAATTAGTCTCCAAGACTAATTGGTCTCCAACATCTAGTTTGGCTCTCACACTTCACTATGACCACATCATCCTTCCATCTTTCTGCTAACTCAGTGTCAACTGCTAACTCCAGGCTAGGCCAGAGTGAATTACTGTGATTCTAGACCAACCTGTTCCAGTGTGAAACTGCATTTACTATTAGGAAGCTCTCCATCATTTTAATCTAAACCTGCATCTCTGACATTGAAGAGATTTGCTTCTTGTCCTTGTCTTCTACTGTCTAGGAATAATTATTCAGTACCTTAGAGTGCAATCCTAACCTGGTATTCGGCCGGCACAGTTAGGCCAGCAAAGTTTGGCCGGCACAAGGGACACCGTAAAGTATGTTTGGACCACTCTCAGAGTCTGAGAGGCCAGCACACAGACTTGCGCCATCCTCCCTGACTCCGAGAGTGGTCCAAACACGCTTTACGGTGGCCCTTGTGCCAGCCACACTTTGCTGGCCTAACTGTGCTGACCTAACTCCAGGTTAGGGTTGCGCCCTTGGTTGAGGCTAAATATGCCTCTTTCCCACAATCTGCCCTCACAAGGTGTATCTGAACTACAAATTCATACCTGTTTACAAACATTTAATTGCCATGGGTTCCCTAAAGAATCCTGGAATTTGCAGCTTGGTGAAGTTATTTGCACTTGTCTGCAGAGGCAGATCTAAAGGAGGGCAAAGCTCTAAGTTTTGCAAGAAGCTTCACCTTGCAGTGGAAATCACTCCTCTCCTGCACCGTTTTAGCCAATCCTTACAGGGAAAAGCAACATCTTGGCGTTGCTTACTGGCTACAGCAGCAAGGGAGAGGAGGGATTTACACGACAGGGTAAGACTTCTTGCAACACTTAGAGCTTTGCCCTCCCTGTAGATCCGCCTCTGCTTGTCTGATCCTGATTTCCCGTCACAAAACTACAGGTCCCAGATCTTCCTGGGACTCATTCCGGTGATGAGGAAATGAGCCAGTTCAGTCTGTGAATATGCCCATAGTGTTATTTGCACCAGGCACATTATAGTGCCCCTGAATTTTTCTGGTGTGGCTAAAAGTTCTGTCTATTGGCCCACATTCTTTGCTGTATTTCACAGCTTTTGACAAAATCACTATGGCCAAACAGTGTGACTAGTGCAATTCCAAGGTGTTTTTTTGTTTTGTTTTTGTGTTTAATCATGAGGATTTGTTGGTACCCAATGGCATGTTTAAACCCATTGCAGTAATTGGATTTCAACATGGTCACTTGGGCATAGAACTGCAGCCTTCTGCCAGTTCTCCCACAAAGGAGAGATGAAGGTCCTGAGAGCTCCTAAACTATTCATGCATCTTCAAATGGGAAGAGGCCAAGGCTGGCTTCTCTGGCTTCCTGTACTGTCAAGGGGAGAATCTGGAAGAAGCCAGGTAACAAGACATGAATGGAAGCTTTGGAATCAGGCTCTATATCTGGAAAGGGACTGGGGGATCTGCAGGCTGGGTTGCCATAAATCAGTTTTACAGCCATTTGTCAAGAAGGAAGTTGTAAAATGCAGAAAGCAGTGCTGAACACAGGAATAAACCTGCCAGATGGGCAGCAGGCAGGGATGAGTAAAAACATGGGATTTGGGAGCCCTGCATTTCTTTCTCTGTGCCTTGCAATCTCCCCTGGTGATTTTAGGCAAGAGGTTTAATCTCTCAGTGCTTTCTTTTCTTCACTTCCAGGTGGGGTGTGTCCACTGAGTCTTTCTGGGGAGTGAGCAGCAGAGGCGTGCTCCCTTGCCATTGCCATCTAGCTATCATCCACCTTTGTTTTCCCTGTGCTTAAATTGTCATCATTGTTAACGTAGAAAATCTGACTTTTTTTGTACAGCAATGTGATGATCACAGGAGTGGCTGGTTGTCAGTGTCCGGGCCCATCTTCCTTGGAGAGGCGGCGGCCCCTGCAACAGGCCACAACAGAAGCAGGAGGAGGAAAAGGAGGGGTGTTGGTCGACCGTGTCCCCAAACATGCTATGCTAGTGGAAGAAACTGGTTAAATCTGTGTGTGATTGTAAATGGGAAAGCAAAGACTGGAAGTGCCTTGTACCAGCCAAAGTTCTGCCAGGGTTAGTTTTTATGTAGCAACCCAGTCTTGGCACCTGGAAATGCAAATCCTTTTTGCAGCCCCATAGGGCATCCCCATAGGGATGGCTGGTGCCTATCCTGGGGTAAGCGGATGAACATGCCTTTGCCCCGTGGAGGCTCCAGCCTGCTCCCTACCTGTGCTGGATACAGCACAGGCCAGTTGGCCTGCCTGCTCCAGCGCAGGCTAGGATTGCACCTTCAGACTCATGCCCGGGGTCCATATTTAGAAGGGATAATGAGTGAATGAAAGGATATAGAGGAAAAAAGCTGTGCAAGAAGAATGGCTCTAGAGAGGGATCTTCTCAGATGAGAAATTGCTATCCTTACAGAGGGACTAAGGAGCCTCTCCCATTGCTATGGACTGGCTCTGAGTCAATGCTATCACTGGAGTGGGTGATACTGGGATGCCAGATGTTGTGCATGTGTGTGGCACTCTTGATGGTGAAACTGCTGACGGTGTGCAAGAAAGAGGCTGGGTGTGGTTGGCTGGGTGGTGCTCTGGCCTGAGGGAGACGCTCTGATTAATTTTGTCAAGCCAGGGCCTGTGCCTAGAAGTGCGCGAGAGAAAAATAACATTTGCCTCTTCACTCTTGTTTCCCCAGACAGAGACAGAGATCTTGATTTGGGCCCCAACTACAACAACAACAACAAACCAAACAAACCACAACCCTGAACAATTGCCTGACATGCCAGTCATCACTGGAGTATTTCTTGCATGCATCATAGGAATATCATCCCCTCCCTCCTTCTGAAACACACACAAACCTGGAGGGGGATCACAGCGGCTAAGTTTTGCAAGCAGCTGCTCCCCCTCCTCTTTGGAGCCATTCCCAGTGGCTAGAGCAAAACGGAGCTCCGAAGAGGAGGGGGAGTGGCTGCTTACACAACTTAGTGCTGTGATCCCCCTCTAGGTATGCCACTGCATGTACACACACACACACACACACACACACACACACACACACACACACACA
>JAJKFI010000016.1:393511-433036 GCA_029204185.1 Lerista edwardsae | reverse complement strand
ACACACACACACACACACACACACACACACACACACACACACACACAGTTTCTCATAACTTTGTTAGCTGTTGTGTCCCTCCTTGTGGACTCATAGTTTCTCTGACTATATGGAGATCTTCCAAAGTGGCAAAGCAGATATTAGTTTGAGCATCATTCTGTGTTTGCCATGTGATACTGCTGGCAAGTTCTGTAAAGCAGGCCAAGTGACAAATATGGTCCAGAAGAGTGTTGGGGAGAGATGCCATGCACATAGTTGTCAGCAGCAAGCATCAGCTCTTACATGGTGGTCCTTGATTTGGACAGTAAGAGCATATACACAACCTTTGGACCTTTGGAGACAACATCACAAAACTATTATCAGTTCATGGAAAAAATATGCAGGATTGGAGGCTTATTTCATTGGATATGCTAGGGCCCCAATCCTATACAACGTTCCAGCACTGATGCAGCCTCAATGCAACCCAGAGGCAAGGGAACAAAATTATCTTACCTTAAGGAGGCCTCCATGACTGCCCCTGCACTGCAGGATGCAGCATACACCCCATTGGCCTGGCTGCATCAGAGCTAGAAAGTTGGACAGGATCAGGCCCTGGGGCTCATTTCAATACTAGGATCTGCAAGGTTGGAGAACAGCATGACAAAGGAGTGCTTTGGTTAAGTGAACTGTTCATGTTTGACTCTGGGAGTACTCTTTAAATCCCATCTCAATTATGTACTCAACATTAATATCATTTTATAGTGAGACTTCCCAGGGATCTCTGTGAGACACCAGTACAGAATATGTTCTGGTCCATCATCCATCTAACACACAGGAGTGAGGCCAACACTGGAACTACTTTGTACAAATACCCAAGATTTCACATGACAGGGGAGATCTCCTAAGCAGTTCCCAATCCCAAACTGTGAGTCCAGGATGGTGATGCTGGGACAGCCTAATTATCACAGGGCCTGGAGAAAGAGCCTCTGCGGGCCTTGTTTTACACCCCTGACCTAGCAGCATATGTGATTATGTGTGGAGGGAAATTGTAGGGAGGAAAAAAAAAAAGGCTCTGATCTATAGAGAAGGGAATTTACTTCAGATAGTTGGCTGGTGCCCATATGCACAAAGAAATGGGCTCACTGATGAGTGCTCCATGAAACCAGCTTGAAGGGAAGAGTGTGTTGGCTTTTCTGCCAATTTTGGACAGACAATACTGGTTTAGCATGGTATTTGCTTCCTAAAATCAAAGTACAAAGTGAGCATTAAGTAGGGCACTACCATTTGTGGAAAAGGAGCTGCCATCCTGTGTAGGTTTGTTGATTCTTCTGTTGTTACACTGCTTATGCAAGTAAGCCATTTACCGGGGCAATTATTTGCAGAGAATATCAGGCTTCAGTAATATCTACACCAACTCTCAGCGATTCTTTCATCTGAGAAAGCAGCCATGGTCAGGCCTCCACAGACAGCAAAGCAGAACATTATCTCATGACAGACTCAAAGAAATGGAGTTGCCCGCTGAAGAAAGGTGATTACTCCAAATACACTGGGCCACAGCATGTCCTCATTAACTGTTTGCTTGTCCCTGCTGAGCTCCTCCTCCGCCCCATCTCGTTGCCTCTACTCAGTGGCTCTGCTGCCCTTCGTTTTGTCTTCCATTCACCTCTAAATATAGCCTAGAAGCATATAGGAATCGCAGTGTGGCCACACCCAGCTGTGACAGAGGAAACCCCTGTGGCAGGGAATGGGAATGCTGAAGTTACTAAAACCTGGAAGCAGGTGCTGGCTATTTTTTAAGGTCTATTTTTACACAGCAAGTCATTTTCTTCCTGCAGGTAGTGCCTGGTTGCACACAAATGGAATACGGTGTTTTGTCCCTGCTTAATTTGCCTGCTTTTCACAGTGGTGATTGTTGTTTTTACTGGGTAAGAGTTTTGTTAAATTTTATTTTTAACATCTGGTTTTGTGATTAGCATGTTTATGTATTCCCTATATTTATGCATTTGTGTGCATTCTGGGAAGTGGCATTTTCCCCTTTCTGCTTGGTTTGTAACAATGTACTGGTGATGACCTGCTATTGGAACAAATTGCCAGGCTCACTTGTTTTGCTGTCTATACATCGGGGGCAACAGGCTAGGGGCACAAAAGAGAAGACAACAGAAACAAGCTGCAGGTTCAGGAACTGGGAAGTAAACTCTCTCTTTCAACGCTCCCTGATACCATACAAGATCCTGCACATTTCAATGGAGAACTGGGCCTTTCACTGTACCTCAGCCTAAACTACCCCACTGGGTTGTTGCAAGGATAAAATGGGGCGGGGGGCACAGCGGAAATAACTTTGCACATGAACATGAACTAAATATTACTGCATTTCTTGCTAGGAAAGGGCATTTGCAGGAGGGAGAAAACTGTCCAGGCTGCCACTATTATGACCAGAGATGTATTTGTCAAGCACCAAAATTGAAACCTAGGAAAATCAGAACCAAGACATTTACTTTATTTTTTAATAACAATATCAATTAAAAAAAACAGACATAACTTTCTGAAAACAGCTTTCTACCTCATAATTTCACAGAAATTAGCTTGGAAACATTGTTTTGCCCTCCCCTCCTCTGATTCCTGCATCATTTCTTTTTGATACTCTAGTCACAGTAAACAGTGATGAAACCTGAGGGAAATGAAACCTCACCAACTTTCCATAGTGGGGAGCTGCGGGAAGGAGGGCGGTGCGTGGTGGGGGTGATGGCACCAGAAATAGCAAAGGATTTAAAACTGGAGAGCCCACCTGTGCAGTTTGCTCAGTCAGCCCCTAGGCCCAAAGTCCCCAGGCACTTTCCCTTGTCAAATATGTAAGAGAGGTGTATTTGAGGGTGCTCACAGCATGATGGTGTAGCTAACCTTCTCTCAGTACCTTGGCTGGATGACCAGAGACCAGTAGGATTAGACAATTAGCTTTGACTCACTTATCAATTCAGAATTCAAGGGTCCTCACAGTTTGTTCCCATTTCTCCTCTGCCAATGGTTAAGCAGAAACCCACCCACTCTTTCTCTCTGTGGCCATTTCACGTATGGTCAAATACGGCCATTTCACATATCTTGCACCACACTTTTTAAAAACCCTCACAAAACAGATGAAAGAAAGAAGTGAGGAGGGTATAGTGGATTCAAAAACAGGTTGCTTCAGAGGTTGACAAGGGGACAGGAAGTGGCATCCCTTTGGGCTTCCTATTCCTTTGCAGGTCCTGCTTAGTCTGAAAGAGAACATCTTTCTTTCCTGCCCGGAAGAGGTACAAGCTGTCCTTGCACCTGGTAGGGGAGATGTGCAAGTTCTATTCTGGATGAGATGGGGAGGGAAAGGAAACACAAAACTCCAGCACTTCACATTCTCAGCAAGATTATTGCATCTTAAGTGACTCTGCAAAGAGTGCGGTCTACGAAGGGCCTTCTCGTGACCCTTCCCTCCCCTTTGTGAAACTCACTTCCAGAGGACATATTTACCACATCTCCACCTCCAACACAGAACATTAATTTTAACCTTCCACCAACCACAGAAACAAGCATAGGCAAGAAGGTGATGGTGGGCTTGAAGCCATCTCTGCCTCGATTTTTGAAGTGGGATACAGCTGTAAGACTTGAATGGGAAACAGAAGCAGAGTTAGCCTGAGCCATAAATCCAACTCTGGATTTTGACCCTCTGATACAAGTCTTTCCCTCTTCTTCTCCTCCTCAAAATCTCTGAAAGACACTGATCTCCTCCTGACATGAACTTGTGCCAAGGCCAGGCCTCTCCAGAGCAAAATCTACCGAAGACTCCCCCTTTCTTCTCTCGCTTCAGGAGCTAAAGCTCAGGGTTAGACACTCTGCTGCAACTGAACCAGATTGCATGGCCTTTCCCTGGCAGTTGTAGGACCTTGGTGTATCTGTGTACTGAGCTGGTTGTAACATTGGAGGGTTTGTCCCATTCTCCCTTTAGCAGGAATCTTGACCTTTCAGCACTACTGAGTTAATAAATGTAATTTCTGACTAAGAAATTAGATCCCTTAAGAAAAGTCACAAAAATCTCAAAGTAAACATGGTTTGTTTTAAATAGTCCCATAGAAATCCATCCCCTCGGAGCGCCCTGGCTCAGGCCTTGGAGCAGGGCCGCGTCCAGGAGCAGACCTGCAGCCAGTGCGGAGTCACCGCCAAGGGGGCTGCTCATGGCCTCTCTGGAGGAGGGCCGGACGTGGGCTTCAGCGGGTGGCAGGGCTGGTGTTTAGTCTTTGGGTGTCTTCTTGCTGCGCGAATTCCACATGCCACGCTTGGAATGGTAGTAATGGTAAAAGTTCCTGAGTCGCAAACGTTCCACCTCCAACCCACTCTGCAGCACCCTGGAACAAAGGGAATAAGGAAGGCAACAAAAGGGGGGGAGAGAGTCATTTATATCCATCCTTGCCCTGCAAATAAACAGAATGCTGAAGATGGCATACAACAAGCGGGAAAAAACCACTAAAATGCTGAATTTGATTGGGTTCTTCAACTAAGTCGGCAGTCGGCAATGTGGGGCTCGCGAGCTACCAGTAGCGGCCTGATCTGCTGCCGCTAAGCAGCTCCTTGGCTCTGCACAGGCTCCAGCTGGCTCCAGCCTGCGCAGAATCAGGGAGGGAGCGCGCGTCCCCAGGGAGCATGCGGACACCCTTGGCTGCCAACACTGCCCTTCCTTTCACCGCTTCTTCCGAGGCCGATTGGCTTGGCTGGGCCCGTATTGGCACCAGTGGGCTATACCTGAGAAAGGGAGGAAGGAAGCAATTCTTCTCATGCTTCTCCCTCTCTCCTGGTGCAGGGCCGGGGAAGGGGAGAGAAGAGCTGGCTGATGACAACAGAGGAATGGAGGATATGAGGAAGGAGCGAGAAAGGAAGAGCGAGAGCCAATTCACGATGGGAGTTGATCAGGCTGCTGCAGTGTGTGTGTGTGCTCAGTTGGGTAAGTGAAACTGAGAGATCCTGATGTGGGGCGAGGCCTGAGCGAAGGGTACTTTTTAAAGGCTAATTTTCTGTGCCTGATCTGTTGGATGGTGACCTTGGGATGCTAAGTTCTGTGGCGGGGCTTGGGCTAGCCTTGCCTTTGAGCAGGACAAGGGAGCTCCCCGCCCAAGTAGCTCTTCGGCATTTTGCAAAATAGCTCACATACGTCCGATGCTTGCCTACCCCTGAATGGTTCACTAAATGTTCACCATGGACTTAGTCCTCTTCCACAATAACTCTGAAACAGACATTCAACTTACTTGTGCCATATTTGAATGCTAATGTTGGCTATCACATGGAACAGAAATAAAGTGTACCGTCTAGCCCATAATTATATATCATATGGCTGCAGTATAAGAGTTGTGTGTGAAAAACAGCTTTCGGGACTACCTCCTAAAATATACCCCTTGGGTGACGATCAGCCGCTTAAGGTCACAATCAGTGCAGCAAATGCGAACAACCGTGGCTGCAATCTTGTGCACACTTAGGGCACAATCCTAACCAACTTTGCAGCACTGTCATAGCTGTGTCAATGGGTGATGTTCTGCATTCTGCAGTGGAGAAGCTTCCTCAAGGTTAGGTAGTGTTTGTTCCCTTACCTCGAAGCTGCATTGCCATTACCCCAGTGCTGGAAAACTGATTAGGACTGCACCCTTACACAGTTAAACAAACCAGTAAGAGGAAGAAAAAACAATCAACAATGTATTTTTGCTACTTTCTTTCAAATAGCTATGTGGGTCTGTAAACTCAGAACCAGTTCATGCAGGGAGGTACAGCCTCACCCCACCCATCGTTTTCTCCCCAAAATTAGGGCCTTGAAATGTTTCAGTGGGTTGCTTTTTGCTGAGAAGTACAGTGTGCAGGGGGAGAATGAACCTCCCCCGTCTCATGCATTTGAGCCCTCATAGACATCGGTGAATTCTCCCAGGGCCAGCCTTGCCAAGGAGCATCCAAAAAATGGCTGTGGGGAGCTGCACTCTTGGAGAGGCAGTAAACGGACAAGCCTTCTGTCTGCTGCCCTCTCCAGCCTGCATCTCCACTGCATGCACTGATCTTCTTCCAACCCCCTGGGAGCAAGTTGGAGGAGGACTGCAGCAGCAGCAGCCCCCCCCCCCAGGAAGAAAAAAAAAGCTGCTCTGGCACCTCTCCCCACCAATGTGGTGCTTGTGATTTGGGCCCGTTCCCCCTTCCCTTTAGGTATGAAGAGTGTGGCACGGAGCCGCCCTGCTCCCAGCACCCCCAGTTCTTTGTTCATTTCAAACAGTAGTGGTGAAGAGCAAGGAGGCCGCACACTGCACTCTCCTAAAGTACAGGGAAGGGGGAACAGGGCCTGCCCCCTTGTTCACCAGCATGTCTCCCTTCCATTCATGCGGAGGTGGCATTTGGCAGCAGATCCAAGAGGTGCGGAGGCATATGCTGCCCCTGCATTCTTCCTGTGGCTTGGTGGAGGGGAAGAAACCCACATGACCAAAACTCATTGGCTGGGGGGCAAAGGCACCTGCTGCTGTCTGATGGCCATTCCCCTAAGATTATGAGGAGTTCTAAGGCTGGCGCAATGAAGACATGGAAGGATTCCCAGTAGATTCTGTAGTACTGGGGAAATCTAGGCATGTCTACTCTGAAGTAAGCCTCACTGTAGTTAATGGGGCTTACTCCCAGATAAGTATAGAACGAATGGCAGCCTTATGGTCCAATCCAGTGATGTCATGCAGGGGGAATGCGGGGGAACTCAGTTCCACTAGTTAAAATTAGGGCTGACTCTGCCCACTTCACTCTCCCTCCTCCTCCCTCCCAATTCCTCTGCAAAAAGCTTTTCTTCTTGGTTGGCTGGCACTCAGAGGGTTAAAGGGAGCGACTCTGGGTTCCTAGGGGGGCAAAGGGGGAAGGGCTGCAGTGGGGAAGTCCTGTCCTGCACAGCCCCCTTCTTCGCTCCCTCCAGCCACACACGTAGAGTCAGCTGCCGCTCTGGTGAGTCTGCAGCCCACTGGGGAGAAGGCAGTGATGTCATTCAGGGGGAACGGACCAGAATGGGCGTTACGGATCCTAACGGGCTCCGTGGCTGCTTCCGGGTTTGTTTCCCCCCCCCCAACATTTGAATTTGAACTCAATAGTGAGTTCCTGTTCCTAAATCATTTGAATGACACCACTGGTCCAATCCTATCCTGTGATTTACGGCAGTGGGACACTTTCCTGCTGCCATAAATCAGCTGTCAGGGATGCGGGGAGTGTGCTGCTGGTGGCCATTTTTTGAGTAGCTGCGGCAAAGGGGCAGCAGATTTTAGCTCTTGCTTAGGGAAGACACCATGCAAGACTCTGGTAATGCCAGGACTATACAGTTCAGACAACAACTGAAAGAATATCTGTGCAAGTTGCATCCTCCCCAGTGTCAGAGCTAGAGACCTTTTAGGATTCCTGCTGCACAATGTGGGAACACTGGATTCCTTGTTATTAAGCAGGCTGGTCCGAAGGTAGTGGGTTATTCACAGTCAGTTACAGATTGATCTCCTTGTTATTAAGCAGAGGATAAAATCAAGGGCAAATACAGCTTTCTAGCGCTTTGTACAGTACAAATGACAAATGGTGTGTAAGCAAAGAAAACCTCTGAGTAGACTGACAGCTTTGGGGCATTTCTGCATAGTCCCAACTGCAGTTCAGCCTTTGCATGAAAGCCTCAGGCCTTTTCAAAGTCAATTGCACAACAACCTATAATAGATGGAGGCAAAATAGATTGGGGGGGCAGGGGAGAACTGCACTGCAGACGCCCCTCTCAGTTAAAAAATGTAGCTCAATGCATTCTACAGCAGAGCAGAATACGCACAGCCCCAATCTTTACAAAATGGAAGGGCACTGAGGTTAGGGAAAAAATGCATTGACCTTGTGGCTGTTCACCACTTGAAAAAATAAACTCTGGCTAGATTAGGGTTGCTGCAGAATCACCTGGTGTGGGGAACAGATTGAATCTGAATGCAGCACTTGCACGCAGGAGCCCTTGCACTGGATTTGAACGGCACAGTGCTGATCGGGTCTCAACTCCTTCCTCTCAGCTGACTCTGCAGGGTCAGCAGTGGAGCTCCTGAGCCATGCCATATATGCTGACGCCAGCACAGCCACATACAATAACTAAAATAATAATAATGATCATCCTCATCCTCATTTGCACAGCGCTCTCTGACTGTGCAAACTGCCTCCCATGCACTCTCTTGATGCAGGCATTAAAACAATTCTGTTAAGCTAGTACAATTATCCCCATGTTGCAACTGAGGCTGAGAGGGAACACTTTTCCTAATGCTGCCTAGTGAGCTCATGGCAGAGGCAAGACTGAACTGGGGAAGTCCTCATTTGCAGCTTAATGAGTTTGCTTAGCCAGTTTGCTACTCCAGCTCTATAAGGTGGCAACCAAGGACAGAATCTTCTTTGTGGTGCTGCCTGGTTTTGTGAGTGCCATATTCCTAGGAATACTCACCCAGCTTGACGAGAGTTTAAGTGTCAGGCCAAGACGTTTTATTTGCCCAGGCTTCTAACTGATTACTGGTCATTGCCTGTTGTCTAAGGCTTTATTCGTTCTTACAACTTTAACAGCGGCTTGTTCTGTTTGTATTTTTGAAAGGTTACTGTGCTTAAGGGCACAATCCTAACCTGGAGTTAGGCTGGTACAGTTAGACCAGCAGAGTTTGACCAGCACAAGGGTCACCGTAAAGCATGTTTGGACACAGACCTGCGCCATCCTCCCCGACTCCAAGAGTGGTCCAAACATGCTTTACGGTGGCCCTTGTGCCCACCAAACTTTGCTGGCCTAACTGTGCCGGCATAACTCCAAATTAGGATTGCACCCTAAATTGTGACTGAACCATAATTTCTTTTAAATATCATTGTAAACAGCTTAAAATTTATAAATTCATTAGACAGGGCATCCATTTCTCAAATAAATATGCCAGGTGCTAGAGCAAGGTATTGTGAGGCAGCAAGACAACTGTCTTCCCTTCAAAATATGCCAAGCTCTCTACCTGGCTTTGCAAATGGCCCTTCACCTCCAGCAAGCACAAGTCCTACATTACCCAGCAGGGAAAGATTCTGGACCTTGCCAAGAGCAGCCTCACCTGTCCAACAGCTCCCAGTCCTCTCCTCCCCAGCGGTCCCGGAACTCTTCTGTGTTCATCCCCCCAATACGATCGAAATCGGACTTGTAGATCCCAAAGAGGCCAAAGCCATTCACTTCCCAGTAGCCTGAAGAAAGAGGAACCAAGAATGACTCCTAGAGCTTTATGCAAACGCAGTGCTCAGCTGCAAGGCCCCTGCAGTTCAGTTTGCTATCAAAGAAGCCACTCTGTCCTCTACTGGTAGCAAACAGTATTACCTCAGGCAGATACACCACACATTCAGAAATCGTGTTTGGCAGACCAACTTGAGGAGGTGAAGATGTGCAACCTTGAGCTTACCATTGGGTTCTTGTGGCGAGCTCCCACAGCCCAGCCTCATGACGATGGGTGCATAGGCCAACTTCCCTTCCACGCAATGCTTTCGGATGCTGTCAAGGATGTTCAGGGGAAAGTGGATGTGCAAGTCACACAGGAAAACAATGCTGCTGCCATCCTGAGGGAGCAAAGATGGCACAGAGAGGCCATAAACCAGATGCCAACAAGGCCTGGGAAGAGCCTCCCCTTTCCCCTCGCGACGCTCACCTCTATGGAGTCGACTCCAGCCTGCAGACCCGCCGAGCGTTCAAAGTTCCCAGTGCGCTTCAAGTATTGGTACCTGTGAAGAGGATGCACACCAGTAACAACTGGCAGGAATGAAGGGTGCAGAGATGGCAGATGAAGAGGACAGAGATGATCAGGGGCTGGAAGGGCTGGCAAAACATCAACCTCTGCATGGCAGTAACTTGGCTGAAATGATCAGGAGCTTTCAAAGATTTAGGAAGTGGAAACAGATGTAAGTAAGCAGCTGGAGGAAACAATTGACTATACGCTAGAAGTGACAAAGCAGGCTCGAGTCAGGTAAGAATTAGGGCTGTCCATCCAATAAAGAATGTCTTAACTGATCGATAGATGGCCTTTTAACTGAACTGATTTAATTAAATATAAGCATATTAGCGCAGTACAAAAATCTCAGTATTGTCCTGGACTGATTAAACAGCGAGGTATGCCCAACTTCTGGGCATACCTAGTAGGCAGTTCATGGGCCTACTTTCATTTACCTTAACATCAACATGCACAGGATCTGGCTGCAGAACTTTAAGTGAATTAAGTGGATTCCTCTAGCAATGAAAACCTACAGCCCTCAGAATGCTATTCACAGGTTATTTATTATACGTTTTCTCTTTCACGCAAACACGTGTGCACAACATTTATGCTTAATGTGACTGCGCCAAGGACCATTCTAGCCTTGGCACTTTCATGCACACACATGCCAAGCACCAGATTTATTTGAAAGATCTCACTCATTTCCTAAGTGGCCACTGCATCCACTGTATGATGCCAAGGAATATGCTTGGGCATAACTAGTGGTCAGACCTGAAAAGCAGACTGTTGAGGCTTGTGCTGCCACAGAAAGAGTGCCCAGGAGCATTCACCATTGCTTGGGTTACCTGGGCAGATGAGCATCTTGAAGTGCTTTCTCCACATCCATGTCGTCACTATCAAAGTCCACTAGGATAACATTGAAGTTGGCATCCTTGGTGTTCAAGTATACACTGGCCATGTCTGAGATGAACTGCTGTACCCAGCGTGCTTGGTTCTTCACTGCAAGACATGGGCATGAATCTTTGGCATTTCATATGGCACTCACTAAGTACACTATTCACAGGGGAACATTTCCAGGACAAAATGCTCACATTATCTGCATGGCCACATTTGAGCAATGGCAAGAAAGTAACATGCTCTGCATGTGTTTCACGCATAACCAAAATTGCAGAGGCATTCAACCTGCAGCAATTCGTTTTTGGAAGAATAATGCTGATGGAAATAATTATACAGTGAGAGGTGTCAAATATAGAGATAAGCACCAATGTAGTTTCCTCATCAGCTATTGTATATTTTGAATTTCCACATTCTAACCACAGCATATGATTTCTGTATAAATGCACAGGTGGCCAGTTTCATAATTAGGTCACAGAATCTGACTTAAGAATCAGGCCAAGGCCCATGTAGTCCAGCTTCCTGCATCTCACAGTGGCCCACCAGGTGCTTCAGGGAACACACAAGACAACTAGATATGTGCATCTTGTTACCACTCTCCTGCATCTGGCACTCTGAGGTACCTACCTCTAAAATAAGGAGGCTGCACTCTTGTTGCAGGACTCTTGTTAGGTTGCAGAATTTAAGTTTTTTTTTGGGGGGGGAAGCAGAACAAACAATACTTGGCTCTAGTACTTGGTTGTACAACATAAGGACTCAGCTCTCAATCTAGAACCCTGCAGCACGGGCGGTAGCGAGCATCTCTCCTGTGCTGGTGTTGCAAATGTGCTGTAATCTTGTACTTGAAAAAATTTCTCAGCAAGGTCATTTCAAGAGCCCGATTTTCCCGAGGCTGCATTTGATGCTGCCTGAATAACTTAGACAACCTCATGGCAGGATGGATCTTGGGGAAGTTTCCAGATTAGGACCCTCTCCATGTAGTATTACAGAAAGCAGCGTGGGAAGCAGCAGCCTCTCCACCGGAGTGATGAGTGAATCGGGCAAAGGTCTCAATCAAAGCCTTGCAGAAAACAGATGTTAGTTGTTTCAGAGATGAAGACAGGAGGAAAGAAGGGTCACTGTCTGTTGTACATGACGTATCCCAATTTCTCCTCTGTATTAAACAGGTTTTGCAGGTTTTTGTGTTATTTTTACAACCTGGTTTGAGCAGAGCTGAGGTGAGACAATCAAGCCTCTCAAACCACTTGCAGCTCTCTAGAACCTCTTCCTGCCTGTTTCCAGCCTTGGTTTGGCCTCTTATGCCCTTTGGACCCAGTGAGACGAGGCACTTGCTGCCTGGCCACCAGGGCACGTCAATGCAGCCGTTCCTTCCTGGGATAGAGAAGACAGCCTCTCACCTGGCACCACGAAGTGGACCATAACCTCACGCCTCCAGCTGAGCCGCAGAGGCCGGCACAGGATGGGCTTTCCGTAGAGCAGGCTCCAGGCACTAGGTGGTGGCTGAGATTCAGTGGACATTGTTGCAGCCCCCTCGGGGTTGACTTCAGTGCTGTCCTCTGACTTGCCCTGGTGAAGTAGGACATAGATGTATTCGGAGAGCCGGACTGTCCTCTGGCCTCTCTCCATCAGCTCCAGCTCCACCAGATAACGATTGCCCCGGGCTGTGTCCCGCCGTTTCTCTACATTGATGATCCTCAAGAGGGTGTAGATGCTGCGGGTGGGAGAACATAAGGCTGACATAATCATGGACCAGATCACATCCTCTCCATCTCACTCTGGAAACCCTCCTCCTTGTGCGGTATCTGCAGGAGCAACCCTGATGCACCCAGGATGTTCTCCAGCAGCTACCAGCCATGGGGATAATAACCACCCCCTTGTGATCTTGATTGGGCAGGCCTAATCCCCAACAGTTCAGGAAAGGCAGCTGGGCTATGGAAGTAGAGCTCACAAAGCTGCCTGACTTTGGGTCTGACACAAGGGGTTTGTATGGGTGGGCATTTCCTCAAATTAGCAGGCCTTTGTGAACCTCATCACATCAGAGGGAGGAGGAACAAAGATAGGGTTGCTATTTGTTCCAAACGAACTGGAGATGGTTAATACTGGAGCCTGACCATTATCTTGCAAGAGGCAGGCTCATTGTAAGTACCCGACACAAATAAGCTGATGTTTCAGAGCCCTACGGCACACCCAACCTTGTCGTGGCAAGGACCCCAGGATGGTTATTATGTTCTACTATTAGTGGTAAGCTGGCGTGTTACATTTGGCTTATGTCTGCTGAATTGCTATCCACAAAAGGAAGGCCCAAAGCTACCAAGAGAATGCGGCACTTTATCACAGGTAAACTCTTAATGTACGCAAACCCCGGAGGGTCTTATTCCTGCCCCTGCCAACCTCTGCAAACAACATTCCCATTTGCCCTTCGCCATCCCTACCCGCCATTCTTCTCATTGAGCTTCTCCATATACTGGGCCACCACATCCACCACCTCACTCTCACTCAGCTGCAGGTTTCCTGAGACGTTGCACCGCAGGTCGTTCCAGTCGGAGCGCAGCAGCTCAAAGTCCACGGGGCTGACGCTGAACGTCCTTTGCCAGTTGATGGAGTCCTCCAGCCAGTTCTGCTGCCGCTCCAAGTTCTCGTAGCTGTAGTCAGACAAGGCCTCTTCCTCTTCCTGGGCCTTCTCGGGCCCGTCAACCTCCTCCTGCTGCGACTCTGTCATCTCTGACATCTGCAAGAAGGATGTCACCGGCACACCTTCAGACAGCACCGCCTCCGATGAATTGTAATCCGGGGTGGTCCTTGTTGGGGTGGTGATCTCAAAGGCTTCCTTGCTGAACAGACCTTCTGCAGGCAGAGTCATTCTCTGCTTGCTCTTGGTCTTGGGGGCCTCTCGGTCATACAACTGGTCCCATTTTCTGCTGGTCCGCTGCGTTTTCCTTTTAGAAGGATCCGTTTCCCTGGAGATGTTGCCCGGGAGCCAAGGAGTCCTATGACCAGGGACAGGGAGGAGCTTGTTGGAGGGAGCAGGACGCCGTTGAGGGGTTCTAGAGTTCAAGCGCACCTTCCTGGGTAGTTTGGGGTAAACGAAGACTCCAGGAAAAGCATCCCTTGGGGGTGAAGCTTTCTTCTTGCTGGGCTGCAGTCGAGTCACATACACTTTCTCTGTGGGTTTCTTGTTCTCCTTCTTGGGCGGTTTCTCCTCCTTGGGGCTCTGCTGCTTGGACTTCCCAGCAAAGAAGGGAACTGAGAGGTGGGGCTGGAGGCTGAGAGAGCTGCCCCGTTTTGACAGTGACAGCAGCCCCAGCTCATCCTCCTCCTTTCCCTTCTCCTCAGCATCCTCATTCTGTGCCCAGCTGAGGGACCGGCTGTGGACAACCACCTGTTCTCCCAGAGCTGCTGCATTGCCATTGGCCTGGAAGGCCCTGGATGGAGTCATGGGACCCAAGCTAGGTCCACCCTTCGTGCCTGTGGTGACCAGCTGCCCCTCCAGGGCTCCCTCGTCAGTAAACCTCTTCTGCTTCCGGCGGAAGGTGTAGTAGTCCATGTCATCCTCATCCTCCTTTGTGGCTAGGAGTCTCTCTTTTTTCTTCATCTCAGGGAACAGGTGGGGGTCCAACACATTGGGACTCTTATCCTTGGCATCAGGAGGTGGGTCAGTGGGCTCAGGACTGTCTGCTCCTTCCTCCTCCTCTTCAAGAAAATCTAAAACAAGATAACAGAGCAGATCACCTATCAAGGCTTGCATGCATGTCTATGAGTTGCTAGACAGACTTGCGGCCAAGAAGTGTGTGGAGGATGACGAGGCAAAGAAAGGAGCCTTTGAGTAAACAGGAGCTGGGGGAGCAAGCATAACCTGGTGTTGCACCAATGCAGTGCTCTTTCACCAGACCACTGTTGTCGCAAATGAGTGCTGTGGAATTGGTCACTGGGCCGGCGCAGGCAACAGCACCGGCACACATGCGCAATGCACCAGCTTAGTTCTGCCAGGTCAGGCCAGCATCAGGATGTGCAAAACAGGCACATTACAGGGCAAAGGAAGGGCAGACCCATGGGTGGAGAGGGGGGTGGAGATGGGACATTGGCCATTAGGCCACATCCAACCCCCTGTCCCCGGGCCAGGTGGCCCCAATTCAGCCTGCTCCTGGCTGCGTGGACTTGGCCTGCTATTTTGCTGGTGCAGAGCTGAGCAGCCTTATTGGGCTGCGTGCAGCTTACCGTGGGACAAGGGGATGTTTGTTCGCTTGTCCCTTGCTAAGCTGCTGCTGCTGTTGCCTTCTAACATGGTTAGGATGCAGCGAAGGTCAGCCTGCTTGCAGGTTAGGATTGTGCACTAAGAGAGAATGTGCTGGGGAGGACAGTACTCGGAGTGAGTGTAGAGCACTGGGAGGCACCGCACCTGCACCCCACCATATACAGGGATCAGCAACTGCCATTGCAGGGAGAGTAAGGCAAAGGGCTTGGCGGTAGACCAAGGGTTTGATTGTAATTGACAAAAATATGCAAAATATGTAAAGGGTGAACTTTTCTGTAATTTTATTCATATAGAATTTGGTGTAGATTCAAAGAACTTAGCTTTTTCTGAGATTTTGTGCTTGTGTAACTACACATGACAATGTACACAGAGTGTCTGTGAACGAGCCTAGTGCCTAGAGGGTGTAGATTGTCTATGCTCCTGCAAGGCTACTTGCCCATTCTGCAGGATCCTGGGCATGATCCTCTTGTTACACCAATTCTATTGATCTTTGCTGAACCTTAACTCTTTTCCTATCTTGAATTCACTTGGGCCAAAACATTCTGTAGGATGAAGGTTAAATATACTCACAAGATGACTTGATGCGAAGTATGAAATTGTGCACACACCCTACTGATCTGCATAATTAATTTTGAACGGGGATATTCAATTTCCTTGGGACAGACCTAGAAATATCAGTCACACAGCCATGCCCTAATCCTATGCAAATTTCAACCAGATGGATCAACAGAAAAACATTCTCTACACAGTAAGTAGCAACATCATATAAATTCATGGAGAAAAATCAAGGCTGCACGTCAAAAGGCTAGTGAAATTCTGAGGTGTAATTTCTGTGTTGCTACCGGCAATGTAGAGAGTGGGAAAAATACTGATTGCATTTTAAAGTGATCTGAAAGGTTATTCTCAACATAAATGTGCCCTGGACAATTTGTTATTGGGATGCAGAAGTACCTTGCCTGGGTGAGCTTTCAGAAGCTACAGGGGAGGCGAGATGCATTTTGCAAACAGATATCAAAATATTGCCAAAGACTAAAACAACCACCTCCAAAGAACATGGCAAGAACTGGATATTCTTCTGCCTAGGCGTCTAATGTCTTTACGATGTCTTTCTCCATGTCCTTTTTTAGACAGGTATCTAGTGGCGCGCGTGCGCGCGCGCGCACACACACACACACACACACACACACACACACACACACACACACAGGAAGACGTACCTATCTCACTTGGTATGATGAGAAAGAATTCTTTGGGCGACTTCCCTTAACAATTCGAGTGGGGAAGTCAGAGCTATTATGAAAGCACTATAGTTACATATGTGTGTTCAGAAATAGCAGCCAGATGCACAGGTGATGCTCAGTGGCAGGGGATGGTGGTATCACCCAAATCTGAACTAGGAGGACATCCAGGAAAAAAGCCAGGAGATTACTCAATGCAGCATTAATCCAGAGGCATCCCTGTGCTCACTGAGGGTACACGTGGGATCACCTCTCTCTCTCTCAATCCCAATACCTGCAATTATTTTCTTGTCCTCGCTGAGCAATTTGTTGCACAGCCTTGCTCAGAGACAGAACCTGCTGGGGCTGGAAGTACAATTGCTGTAAGCAGATGGCACGGCAGACTTGCATATTGTAACACCAGCAACAAGCACAGGGCTCAAAAGCTGCGGACAAAAACAAACTGAAAGATCAGAATCTGGCAAAGGGAGCTGGATTTTTCAAGGATTACTTACTTTCAGGATTCAAGAAGAGAAAGGCTCTATGGTGAGGATCTTCCTCCTCTTCATCCATCTTCATGTATTTGTAAAAGCCAAACCTGGAGCAGCAAGAGACATCTCACAGGTAAGACAGACAGGCAGGCAGACACCTGGCCCAGGGGCTCCAGCTTAGCAGGGAATTGCATTGGGCATCAATACCACTTTCTACAGACAAACACTTTCCAGAGCAGTGGCGTTCCTAGAGGGGTGCAAAACACTACATTTTTTTCAGAGTCCTGAATGCTTGTGTAAAGCAGCCCCTCCTCCTCACCTCCAGAGCCATTCGCTGATGCGAAAGCAAAGCAGGGGCATCTGCTCTGCTCTGCTTTTGCAGCCATGAATGGTTCTGAAGGCGAGGGGGGTGGGCCGCTTTACACAGGTGTTTAGGAGCCTGAAAGTAGTAGCACTTCCCCCTCCCAGGGATGCCACTGTTCCAACGTGGAAGCCATGTACATAAATCTGCTGCAATATTAAAAAAGAACCATGGGCTATTTTAAGTACTAATAAATGTATGGCCCAATCCCAATCCTTGGTGGTGCACAGGATGTAGGGCCTCTGGTGCAGCCTCTGCTATATCCTGTGCACCAGCAGTGGACCAGGCTGGCAGGGAGAGGTAAATAAAGTATTTACCTCCCCTGACTCTATCTGAGTCCCTACGGGACTTCTCAAAACTCAGCCAGCTCTTTTGCTGTTGTGGGTCTGATCCGCTGCAGGAATTACTTTCACTAGGACCAGCCTTTCTAACTGTCATGAGTAGCAGAAGAAGGGCAAAAAACTTCTGGAGGGCAGGGATGGGACACACTAGCATGGGGCAGAATGGGCGAGGTCTGGCCAGCCTTTGCTGGAGCTGCATCTTGAGCTGAAGACAGGAAGACATTCAGGACCGTTTCACATATTACGAAGATACCAAACTGGGTTGATCAGCAAGTGGACACTCCGCATGGAGCCGCATTCAACCACAGATCTCTAGCCAGCATTCCTGCTTCATGTTTTAGTTGCATGCATTGCCTGCCAGGAGATGACAGCTTCGCCATCCGCAACACAGGACATCTAGTGGGTTTTCTTTAGCTCTACATTTCTCACCTCTTTTCAACTCTAGCTTATCACACTTACTTTTCCAGGTAGAGTGGGGACTCTCTGTAGAAGCATTTGTTCTCTGTCTCCATGTGTGTAAGCCGGGTGAAATCATTGGGGTAGACAAAAGAGAGGTAGACCTGTGGGAAGGACAACCTGGTGAGAAGAGGCACAGCAACACATGTATTTTTTACTTTCCATAGGGTGGATGGAGGAGGAAGAGAAGAAATACAGCGCACAGAAACAGGTTCCCCCGGTTCAATCCCTGGTAGCATCTCCAGGTCTCCACATCTTTACATGGAGCCATGGATATAATTGACTATTGACAAGAACTGTACATGCATCATGATGTTGCTTCTGAAATTGGCCTTTGTGAGTTATTAGAAGAGAGTTGCCAGCTGACTGTGTCTGTTAAAGCACAAACCCTATACAGGTCTTAATTAGAGTTTCCAATGCGTATGTGGGACTTATTGCCCACCCCTATAGGTGCCTACCAGAAGTAAAAGGCAACATGGCGGGATGTGTGGCCTAGCTGCCGCCGCAAGCAATAAGCCATCACCTCTGCACACCAGTGGATGACAGATGCCTCCTGGCACCAGTGAAGGGGTGCGAGGGAGGCAGGGAGAGTGGAATAGGGTGAGAGTAGTGATGGGGTCAGCAAGGAGGGCAGATCAGGACCAAGAAGTGGCAGCAGAGCACACTGAAACCTAACCCTCTTCCCAAAAAAGCCTCAGTTAGCTCTTTTGGGTCCACACAGACTTGTGCCAGTGATACTGCTGGCACAGATCTGAGTAGAATTGGCAGGCCAGCACAGATGTACCTCAGGGCAAGGGAACACATTTCCTTACGAGGCATCTAGAGGCTGAAAATCCCCCACAGGATGCAGTGGGCAGCACACTGGTGCCACTGCATCACTATGCAAGGAGTTACAGTGGACTGGGTTGGGTTGTGAGTAAGGTTCCCGCATCCATTTCATTCCCCGATATGTTGTTTCATTTGTGGACCACACAGTCCCTCCTTTCTGGTTCCCTGTAAAACATTATTAAGGGGCCAGCACAGACCCAATGATGCAGTTCAGACCTGCTTTACCAAGCTCAGCACACGTGAGAAGAGCAATGCAGCTGCTTAAAGATGCACAGGGGCAAGGGATGATGAAGTGATGGTGGAAACAACTCCCAATGTACAAAGAAACTGGGGCTAAAACTTAGAGGACACTTACAAATTGCAGGCCCTGGTAGCGGGCAATAGGAAAGTCCTTCACCACGTATGTGGGGCTGTAAGCACAGGGCACCAGTACATTCTCCACATGGGATGGCTCGATCTGGGGAGCTAAGAATAAGGCAGTTAAGCAAGAGGTAGCCCTAGGAGCGCAGCAGGAGACTTTCCCAGACCGAATGGGATTTATCTACTCAGCCAAACTCAACCAGGGTGGCCATGTGTCTTGGGCTGTCACTACCTGGCTTCCATGCCCTACACAAATGCAAGACATCCAGGACTATGTCCTGACATCTTGTGTTCTGTGGGGAACAGATTTCTTTGGGCAGGAGCATTCATTCAAACGAACCCCCACCTGCCATCTGAAATGGTACAGTCCAAGCACCTTTGTACAGTCCCGTCGACTATTTGTCAGAGTAAGGCCTATGATTTCCACAGACTACCGTGGGGGTTCCATGCTCTGCAGAACTCCTAGCTACAGAGATCCACCACTAAGAAATTATGCAGAACCATAAAACATGTGGGACAAAGTAGGTAAAATAAGCAACTGTGCAATATTTCTCTTCATGTGCATAATATATACACTGATAACGGATTCCAGCTGTTCCTGGCACCCAACGTAGATCATCTCAGCACAGAGTTTTAATGTATGTTTTTAGCACACACGGCCACCATCTTCCTATGAGGTCATTATTGGACATTTCTGGAGCTGGCCCCTAAGGAGGGGCTGTGGCTCAGTGGTAGAGACACGCTCCGAATGCAGAAGGTTCCAAGTTCAATCCCTGATGGTGGAATCTCCAGGTCTCCTCTCTGAAGTGCTGGAGAACCACTGCCAGGCAGCCAGGCAGCAAGGCAAACTAAGCCACGAGGACCCACCGTCTGACTTGCTGCAAGGCAAGCTCCTGCGTTTCCAGTGAGATTTAGGAAAACCCTGAAATATCCTCCCTCCCTCCGATCAGATCTGTACTTGAATTCCAAAGGGACTTGCAGGGGCGACCAGCCCCTCCCAGTCTCATTCCCAACATATGGCAGTTGATCATCCTCTATACAGTATAGATTTCAGATGAACGCACAGCCTGCCCAAATGCCTCTTCCACTCTGCTACTGACACTCCTCCAACGCTTCAGGGCACAGCAAGGGGGCTCCACAAGGCTCCACCATAAATGGCTTACAGCATTTCCCTCAGAGTCTGGCTGCTTCCTTACAAAGCTCCTCTTTATTAAGAGGGGATCTGTGGAGCTTTGGAGGGTAGGGGATAGGGCAGCAAGAGTACAGAAAGGATCATCATGGCTGCATTTTGAGGCTTTTAGTGACCCTGGTACCATTTATCCCTACAAGGAGAAACACACACACACACACACGCACGCACGCACGCACGCAGGCAGGCAGGCAGGCAGGCAGGCAGAATCATAAATGCCTTTCACGGCCTTCCTTGCCTTTGTCCCAATAAATACCCGCCACGAATGCTTTAAGAATCTCACCAGAAGGGCCCACTTACTGAGGAAGAAAGTGTCCCGCGGGTCAGGCTTCAGCATGTCTGCTCCGTGCTCCTCCCTCTGCGCGCTCCAGAGGTAGCTGCCAGTGTGGCTGGCGAGGGACTGAGGCACATGGTCCACCTCATTCATTTTCAGGCTTGACTCATCTGAAGGGTGGGGAGGGAAACATGAGGAGAGCGTTAAGAGGACAGGAGATGAGATTGGCGAGAAGGAAAAACTCGTATTCCAGCAGCCTTAGACTCCGGCAGAGGCCCAGGCAGGCCGCGTCTTTGGGATTTCCTACAATTCTTGGATGTGGGTATCAAGCAAGCACTTCTTGGGCACATTGATGCTGCCATGTTAGGTGCCCTGAGATGGAAAGCATAGCGCCACATCAGGACCACCACCCTGTGGAGATGGGCTCTGCATCCAGACCAGCCATAGGCTCCAGCCTCCAGAAGTGGCACAAAATCCCGCTCTAGCCTCCCAGACATGCCTCTCCTCAGAGGGGAGCTCCCTCACCTACTCCCCAAGAGGATTATGCCTCAACTGCATCTCTCTTACCACATAATCTTTACCAAGCAATAGCCAAAGCGGCCAATACCCTACCAGGCCTGGAAGGCCTCACAGCGGATAGGTTTTCACTCAGAAGCCTCCTGGTGTATCTCATTTCGGTTGCATCATTTACTAACGTGTAAATCTTCCACAACGATTTGCAATGTATGGCTGTGAGAGCTGGACCATAAGAAAGGCAGAGCGCCGAAGAATAGATGCTTTCAAATTATGGTGCTGGAGAAGACTCTTGAGAGTCCCCTGGACTGCAAGGAGGTCCAATCGGTCAATCCTCCAGGAAGTCAAGCCTGATTGCTCCCTGGAAGGACAAATCCTGAAGCTGAAGCTCCAATACTTTGGCCACCTCATGAGAAGAGAGGACTCTTGAGAAAAGACCCTCATGCTGGGAAAGATTGAAGGCAAAAGGAGGAGGGGGTGGCAGAGGATGAGATGGTTAGACAGTGTCACCGAAGCGATGAACATGAAATTGGGCGAACTCCGGAAGCTAGTGGAGGACAGGGAGGCCTGGCGTGCTGTGGTCCATGGGGTCGCGAAGAGTCGGACACGACTTAGCGACTGAACAACAACAAAATCTTCCACTAGGGTTACTCTGAAAACATTTGATCTTCTTTGAGAAAACAAAGCAAGAAGCAATTTCTCTTGGGATGGAAGTGCCCAGAAAGGCAATGCTCAGTTCCCACTCCCCCTTTGCCCCTCCCCAACCTGCAAGGCGGCCAGGAATAGAAGAACGTCATTGGTGTCTGGGAGGAACGACATGCCATACCAGTTAAGTGCTGGCAGCCTGTATTGTCATGTTTGCAAACTGTCTGTTTGCACAGATCAGTACTAGGTAACCAAAGCAAGGCAAGCACAGAAGCCTTAAAAAAAATTAGGAGTGCTGTCGCCTGTTGCTGTTTGCTCTTCTGGCTTCTGACTTCATTCTAGTAAGCAGAGGAAATCGCAACCTCCAGACTGACAGAGCTGGATCATGAGAAACAGAACTGGCCAAAGACTTCACACGCTTTGCTATACGGAGTGTCCTGGACTTTCGCAAAACACCTCCTGTCCATAAATGACAATTACAGGAGGGGAAGTCAACCCCTCAAGTCAAGGTGGACTGCTAAACACAGACAAACCATGGACTGCACAGCGGACAATGTCATTTCCTTAAGTGATGCTCTGAAGGAGATCAGATGGAAAGCTGCCAATCTGGGTGCAACTGCAGGCACCCGATACACACCAATGAAATTCCTCTTAAATCAGCCAGGCTGAGGCTGTCCTGTGAGGTAAAGAAGTCAGCTTACTAATCTTTTGTGACAAAGGTTGGGAGAGGAGAAAGGGCAGGCAAGGCTCAGATCTTTGCTTCATACTACAAGCAGTGACTGTCATGCAGAATTTGGATTCCAGCCTCGCTCTCTATTCAACCAAAAAAATTAGCTTAACACCTTTTACAAACCAAGAGTAAAGAACCACACAGTACACATGGACTGCACTGTGTATCTGGCCACAGAAAGATCAATGCTTTGCTCACAGGCCCTAGTCCCAGGAAAGGGGGAAAGGAATGGTATCATTAAAGCATCAGCAAGTGCCTCTGCATGACCTGGGGTGAGAAGCTGAGCATTTGTCCGCATCAGTAAGGATGGGTGATCCTTTACTGCGTGTGGTTCTTGGGGCCATGACAGCTGGTGTTGGGAACACAAGCATCTCCCAACACCCTAGGACGCACAGCACATGTGGTTGCTCCAATAGGTTACCACAAAGAGCGTGAAAAAGGTCTTCAGAGAACCATCCATTGCAGAAATGTTAGTTTCTAAAAGCTGTTCCCAAACTGTATGAGAAACCTGCAAAAAATGTATCTGACGAGTTCGCTAAATACTTTACAGATAAGGTCGATCAGATCCGGCATGACTTGGACGCCGCTGTGGGCATATCTAGTGATGTCCCTGGGGAACCTGTCTATCCTCCAATTTGGGATTCTTTTCAGCTTGTAGAGCCTGAGGATGTGGACAGGATTCTCTGGAGTGTGAAACCTGCTGCTTGCCCGTTCGACCCTTGCCCGGCATGGCTAATTAGAGCTGCCCGGGGAGGGCTGGCCGAGTGGACGGGGAGGGTGGTGAACTCATCTCTGAGGGAGGGGGTGCTCCCGCCTGCTTTGAAGCAGGCAATGGTTCGCCCTCTCCTGAAGAAGCCCTCCCTGGATCCCACAAATTTAAACAACTTTCGGCCAGTCTCCAATATCCCATTTCTGGGCAAGGTGATTGAGCGGGTGGTGGCGTCTCAGCTTCAGAGGGTTCTGGAGGAAACGGATTATCTGGACCCTTTCCAATCTGGCTTCAGGCCGGGGTTCGGGACGGAGACCGCCTTGGTCGCCTTGGTGGATGACCTTCGCCGGGGGATGGACGGGGGAAGTGCGACCCTGTTAGTCCTGCTGGACCTCTCGGCGGCTTTCGACACCATCGACCATGGTGTCCTTCTGGGTCGGCTGGCCGGGTTGGGGCTTGGAGGCACTGTTTTGAAGTGGTTCCGCTCCTTCCTGACTGACAGATCCCAGAAGGTGGTGCTGGGGGACGCTTGTTCGGCACCCCGACCTCTTAGGTTCGGGGTGCCGCAAGGTTCCATCTTATCCCCCATGCTGTTTAACATCTACATGAAACCGCTGGGAGAGGTCATCCGGGGGTTTGGAGTGGGGTGCCATCAATATGCTGATGACACCCAACTTTATCTTTCCTTTCCCCCTGATTCTGAGGAGGCGGTTGAGGTCCTGAATCGCTGTCTGGAGGCCGTTGGGGGCTGGATGTGGGCAAACAAGCTGAAATTAAATCCGGATAAGACAGAGGTGCTTTTGGTTCGGAAATCCACAGCTCGGGTATTGGATTATCGTCCTGCTCTGAATGGGGTTGCACTTCCTCTGAAGGAGCAGGTTCGCAGCTTGGGGGTTCTCCTGGATTCACAGCTACACCTGGAGTCCCAGGTGGCGGCGGTGGCCAGGGGAGCCTTTGTTCAGCTTCGGCTGATCCGCCAGCTGCGGCCGTACCTGAGCTGTGCGGACCTGGCCACTGTGACCCACGCCCTAGTGACATCTAGATTAGATTATTGCAATGCGCTCTACGTGGGGCTGCCTTTGAAGACAGTCTGGAAATTACAACTAGTACAGAACGCGGCGGCTCGGGTGGTTGCTGGGGCACGTCGGTTTGACTCTGTCGAGCCGTTGCTTCGGCGACTACACTGGCTGCCGGTTCTGTTCCGGGCCCAATTCAAAGTGCTAGTCTTGATCTTTAAAGCCCTTTACGGCTCGGGTCCGGGGTATTTGAGGGACCGCCTCCTTCCATATAATCCAACCCGTACTCTTAGATCATCTGGGGGGGCCCTTTTGACTGTGCCGCCGCCAGGAGAAGTGAGAGGGGTGGCGGCCAGGAAGAGGGCCTTCTCGGTGGTGGCCCCCCAACTTTGGAACACCCTTCCCCTAGAATTGAGAACTGCTCCCTCTTTGTTTACATTTCGGCGGGGGCTGAAGACCTTTTTATTCCAAAAAGCTTTTAATTGCTGACAGGTTGGCCGGCTGGTTATTATGATTCACGGGGTTTGTTTTTTTGTTTTGTTTTTTTAAACTGTTTTTAAATTGTTTGTGGTTTTTATTTTTTGCTATTGTTGTTTAATACTGTTTTAACTGTTTTTAATGTTAATTGTTATGTTGTATTTTTAATATATATTTTGTAATGCCGCCTTGGGTGCCTTCGGGCACAAAAGGCGGGGTAAAAATCTATTAATAAATAAATAAATAAATAAAATTATCCTCTGGAGGAGAGCAACAGACATGCCTAATTTTGGCAAGGTGACTATTGCTGCCAAGTGGTATTAAATCGTTATCTTTTTTTTCAGCCTTGTCAAGTGGCTCTGCAATGTTCTAATTTAGAGAGGGAGAAAGGAGACCAAGACCTGCTTCCTACAAAGCAGTCTGTGCCCATGAATGAATTTCTTCAGCTGATCATATGAGTTCCTCTGTGCAGAAAAATATTCCTTTGAAACAGTGACACATTTTTCCAAGTGGCTCCTGCACATCTATTATGTTCTGTTCATGGAGGCAACTACAGAACCATTGTATAAATGAACAATAATCACCCCCAAAAGCATGTCCAAGTGGAGGCTTTAAATTTCCACATACCTGGAATGTTAAGTTGCAAGTGCTCGGAGAGATGGTGACTTGGCTAAGGACAAGCTTATCCTTGCCAACATTGAAACCAGGTTCCCCTGAGCCAGCTCCAGAAGCCTCTCTTTTGGGACACAATGGTTCAAGTAATCAAAACATATTAGTAATGACTAAGTCCCGGGCTGGTCCATCCATAAGGTTGAGTGAGATGGTTGCTTTAGGCAGCGTATGGGAGCGGGAGCAACCACCTCCGTCTACCCACTTCTCTCCACTGTACCTCTTCATCTTCCTTCCACTCCCTGAACTGAAAAATAGATAGAGCAGAAGAGGAAGTGTGGAGGACAGGAGCTTGATTGGCTAGAGCAGAGGTCCCCAAACTTTTTTGTCCTGTGGACCACTTTCTGAATTATTTTTTTGCCGTAGACCCCCTGCCTGCCTAATATTAAAGTTTCCTAAACTTTATGTCGTCAAATATGTTTTTCACAGCTGACACAGTGCTGTTCACTTTGATAGGGCTTTGTAAAAAAAGAAAATGAACTTAAATTTTTTATTCAGACCTTTATTGAAACAATTAAATTAAAAATTTAAAAATCCTATAATTGCCTAATTTAACATGTCCGTGCACCCCCCCACAGTTTTCAATGAACATTGCAACCCTCCAGTTTGCAATAAATATTGCAACCCCCGCACCTGCCGTTTTCAATAAATATTTTAGCCTACCCCCTAGTTTTCAGTAAATATTGCAGCATCCCAGTTTTTAATAAATATTGCAGCCTCCCCAGCCTTTAGTTTTCAATAAATATTGCAGCCCCCCCCAGGCCCCTTTATTTCACTAACCTCTAGAAATATCTTCATCCTTGCTCTTCTTGCTTCTCCGCGCGCTCTCTGCCTTCTGAATGACGCTGAGGCGACCCTGGGGTCATGCCAGCGTCATTCATATGGGAGGGAGGTGCTGCGGAGGAGACAAGCTCTCCGGCGGTACATCCCTGTGGATCCCGGCGCTGCGGCGCAAGTTTTTTTTTTAACATGCGCCTTAGAGCCAGGATCCACAGGGAGTCCATGTAAGTAGGGTGATGGAGCTTCCTCTCCGTTACCCCCTCTGTTCAATTTGCAAGAATTATAATAACAAAGTCCAAAACCTATCGTACCTACTCATATAATTAATTATTTCAAATTTAAAATATCTTCTTAAAAAGTTTACGAAACGCCTGAAATAATGATTTTGATGGGTGGACCCCCATTTACATATCGTGGACCCCCAAATTTTTTTGTCGCTGACATGGACCCCCTGAAAGTCAAAATCGACCCCTGGGGGTCTATATAGACCACTTTGGGAACCATAGGGCTAGAGTATTGGAGACACTCTGGCATCTCATCCTCTTCTCTGCATTTCCATTCCACTCTGGGGATTAGGAGAAGCAAAGGCTGGCACATCACTGGGTAAGGGGGTAGCATTTGGCACACCAGCTCAGGCACTGGGTGGCTCTTGAGCCAGTTCTGATTGCCCCACTAAAAGTAATGGGACTTAAATTAGAACTGACTTGTCTCATTGACTTCAACTGTGTTTAGTAACAATGAATGTTGGTGGAGAAAATCTTATCTGCTGAAATTCAATGGCGTTCCTATGGAGGGGGGAACACTAAGTTCTGCAGAAGCCTGAGCTCCTGTGTAATGCAGCTGATCTGTGAATGATATCAGAACTATGCTAAGAATACAACTTTTGTATCCACAGCCAGGCTGAGAACAGATAAAATGGAAATAGGAAGTCATCCTCTCCATCCACATCTTCTGCTATATCAGTCTAATCTTGTATTTTTACATGAAGGTGAGCAGAGCAAATGGGATAATTTCAATGCCGTCTTCAGTCAATGAAGACTGCTAGTTGAAATCAGAAGGTCCCCGTTGACCAGTTGGGTTATGAAATTGCCTAGAGATTCCAAACTTATGCACTGAAACAGGCTGTGAGAGGCTTGAGCAGGCTGCCTGTGTGCATACAATGGATGCCAGAGGCATGAGAAGCCAAGAGATGGGCAACTTCAGGAGCCAGGGTTGGGATCACCAGGAAGGTCCTGGTCAAAGCCAAAACTCTCTGGGTGAATCTGGGAGATTGGACCATCTCTGCCTGTTTCTATAAAGGTGCAATCCTAACCAACTTTCCAGCATTGAGGTAAAGGCAACGCAGCTCTGAGGTAAGGGAACAAATATTCCCTTACCTTGAGGAGGCCTCTGTAACTGCCCCCCCCACTGCAGGATGCAGCACATGCCCCACTGGCACAGCTATATCAGTGCTGGGAAGTTGGTTAGGATTTGGTCCTAAATGTGTTTTTCTTCTTCTTCCATGTTATTCCTAGAATGTTAAAAACAATATATCTAAAAGGCATCTGCATGGTAGCATGGCAACCCCAAGTAAGACAGAAAGAAAAATCCATAATTGTAAGACAGCAAAAACAGCCATATTAAGGGCTTTTGATTCTTGCTGTTAAAGCTTTCCGACTTAAAGGTGAGGGAAAAGATGCATTTGACATAATAAAAGCAAATGCCAGTCTCAAATCTCCCAGATCGAACGCTGAAACGGAAGCTTTCAACAATGCTTAATACAGTAGCTCTCTCAGGCTTCCGCTCCATTCCCCAGGCAGTCTGGAGAAAACAGTACACACATATTTTCTTCTTTGGGATATTTGCTCTAAAATGTGGCAGAAAGCGCAAAACACACACCTAGAGTACCATACGAATGATGGATATGATGTAGGAACTGTGATGTTCTAACACAAGAGCGATGCCTTTGTGCTTTAAAGCACTAAAAAGGCAACCACAGAGGTCACTTCATTCATAGCAATGGGCCCCATGGATTTTCTGGTTGCATCTTTTAAACTCACCGACAGCACACGCTTTCATCCACGTCCACATTATGGAGCTGATACAGCTGCAGAAATGCAAGAAGTAACTGCCAGCTATAGTCTTCCTTGTCAACAGTGCTGCCTGCTCAAATTTTAATGCTGAGCTAACTGGAGGCACTTTCTGACACGACGAGGTAGGCAATGAGCCCAAACTGGTTGAAATTCATGACAAAGTTCTCAGGTAGATTGAGCTATGAATAGTGCCTGTTGCAAGGCAGAAGAGGAGTCAGGCAAGGAATTGCTAAGGATGATCAAGGAACGAATTAACTTCTCTTGGGAATATGGGCATGGGAAAAAGGAGCTTGTTCAACTAGCTTGTTCTGGAAAAGCAGGACAAATCCCCTAACTAATGCTAGGCAAGGGCTCCAGCAATGATAGGAGCAAAGGATACTTTGTTTTTAATTCTAGATGAATCAATTTGACTTGAAAGGACCATAAATTCATTAAACAATGCAGAAGATAAATGTATTGAATGTATTCCATTAGATTACTTTTGATTATCCTAACAGTGTATGTTGCATGTATTGTTCTTTTAAATAAATAACATTATAAATAATAAAAAGAGAAGAGACTAAGCCGGTGGTTCCCAAACTCGTACAGGAGAGTTGGGAACCAGGTAAGTCTTTATGAGGGTAGAGAGGGGCAGCAATGCAATAGCCACAAGTACGCAGTTGTCAGGCAGGAAAGGGTTTTAAAAACTTACCTGGGGGTTGCTATGGCTCTCCAGAGGTTCTGGAGAGACTCCTACTCCCTCTGCAGCCCTCCCTAGACCTCCAAACAAAAAGAAAATCCCACCAAAAAGCAAAAACAAAAAACCAAACCCACTTCCTGTTTTTGCTGCAAAACTGGAAATGGCTTTTTTTCTTTTTACAGCAATTGTGAGGCATGGGCAAAGGGAATATCAGGCTCCCCAGACCCTCTGAAGAACCCTAGTGACCTACAGGTAGGTGAAAAAAAATTTCCTGCCCGACAGCAGCACAATTGTGGCAATAGCATTGCTGCTTATTTCTGGGCCACTCCCCTTAGGGGAAATGGCCTCCTTCCTGTTCCCCTAGTGGAGAGTGACCCACCACTTTGGGAACCACTGGCCTAAGCTTAATCTGAGGGTTGCTAAAATTAAATTTCTCATTTTGCCTGAACAGTGAACAGACTGGCTACTCACTCATTATGTGGGAGATCTGGGTGGATGCCTCTTTGCTCAGAGGCACTACAGCAGTAGCTGCCAGAATCACTTGCATCCAGGAGGGTTCTTTGGATCCACCAGTCAAGACCAGTCTCACTCTGGTCTAGCCAGCTCCCTCAAAAACTGTTCACCACAGTTGCTTTCACATGTCCCTTCAGGCAACTTGTGCTACAGGAAGGTGGGCTTGTCTTTTGTTCTGGCAAATTTGGGACAGCTATTTATGGGCAGCCCAATCCTAACTAAATCCCCAAGCTGTGATGCAATTGCGCCAACATGGGCTATACTGCATCCTGTGGGGGGATTTTCAGCTGGGACATTTGTGGACATTTGTGCCCTTGCCCTAGGGTAAGCCCCAGCAGCCATTATGGATCAACTCGGACCTGCACGAATGATACCACTGGGGCAAGTTTGAGTATCAGGCCCAGGAAGGGGGTTAGCATTTGGTATGTACTGCCACCAAACCTGCTCCCTCCTGAGTCCAATCTACCCACCTCCTCCCTGTTGTGCCCTCCCTGCACCATACAGTCCATCCTATTCCCACTCCCCTCTCCAAGCCAGTCTTACCCACTCTTGTGGGCCCCCATTGCTCCACCACTACACCTTTCCTCTGATACATGGCTACCTGCACTACTGCAAAGCCCATTCTGCCAGAGCAGGCCTTGGTTAGGACTGGGCCGTGAGTCTTCCCCAAATCACATGGAACAAGGTAAACCATGATTTCTGAACTGTGGCTGGTACATGCTGGGGACAGCACACAGTGGTAGTGGTTCTCGTGCATTTCCTGTCATTCTGGAAATGCTGGGAATTACATTGCTGAGGTTCCCAATGGGATTATCCACGAACAGCTGTTTTGTGGTTGATGTCTACCAATAAAACTGTGTGAGTACATGTTGCTTATTACATATGCTGACTGATCAAAGCTGGAGATAGCAATAGAAAGAAGTTTTTTTTTCTTTAAGGGGAATTTCTGCTGAGAACATTGCAAAGTCTGTATTACGGTTTAATCTGGAATAACTCCTCCTGTCCTAAACACTATATTGAATTAGATTGAAATCTGCTGTCTATGCATTAAAACTCTATACAAGACTGTACTTGCAGATGCATTGTGAGTAGGATTTGAAGATGTACAGATAATCATTCTGGATCTCCAGTCTAATATTACAGCTGAGTCATATATTGAGTCATTCATTAGCCATCACAGCTCTGCTTAGGTGTGTTCATTACTATTTTTATAAGCGTGGCAACATAGAGCTTTCTCCCTTCTCCATTATATGACTCAATTTTATTTTATTTTTGCGACAGGTCCAAAGGTTGCTTCTATTTACATGTTGATTGCCCCTGAGAATGACTCAGGTCACTGGTTCCCGCTGAAAGTTCTGTGAGTCTTCTTGTACATTTTTAAAGGTTTTATTAGTGCTTTGGTTCCGATATCTTAACAAGGCACAGTTTTTGACTGAAAGGTTGCAAACTGTCTGAAGATTAGTTTTTTGTACATGTAGATTACTAGAGCGGTGGTCCTCAAACTTTTTAGCATGGGGACCCACTTTTTAGACTGACACTTCAGAAGTGATGTCACGGCTGGAAGTGCTGTCATTGTGATGCCGGAGCCTGCTGCTTTCCTGAGAATGCAGCAATAGGTTGGTTTATTTCACAGTCATTTTCCAATAGCAAAGTGAATCAGAAAGAAAAAGCGTATTTACAACATTGACAGAAGCAAAACAACCACACAGCCCTCCCCACTTCCGGCATCCCTTCTTCCCATATGGCTGCTCTAGGTGCTTTGCAACCACCTGTTGGGGAACCACTGCACTACAGTCTGGAACAGTGGTTCCCAAACTCCTACGAGGGAATTGGGAGCCTTAAACATTTTGGTGGGGGCGGGGAAAAAGGCAGCAATTCAATCCCCAGGATTGCGCTCCTGCCCTGGGCAAAGGCAGCGATGGGATCTACAAACGACCTGGGGGAACGCTGGGCGGGACTTCCATGGGGCTTTCACATGATTGGCTGCCTGTCTGCAGCGTTCTGCAGCTGTCCTGGCCTGGAGGGGCTGCCCCCAGTTAGCGCGCCCCACCGCTGCTCGCCTAGGCACACGGCGCAACCCTCACCCGTCCTCCACAGCGAGCAGGAGCCCCCCGAGGCCAGGGCAGCTGCGGATCGCCGCAGACGGGCTGCCAATCACCTGGATGTCCCGCCTAAATCCCGCCCAGCGTTCCCTCAGTCGTTTGTAGATCCCATTGCTGGGTAAAGGGTTTGTTTCAGACTTACCCTGTGCAGTGGTGGCATCTGGGGTGCGTGGAAAGCCCCCCACGGAGCCTTCCAAGCCATGGAATGCATTAAAAATGCTACTGCAACCCACTTCTGGTTTCACAATAGCCAAGTCACTCTCTTCTGCACCTTCTCTAGTTCCCCTATATCTGTTTTGAGGTGTGACAACCAGAACTGCACTTACTGCCTCACTTTTGCTCTCTTCCACGGCTTCTTTCCTGTCCCTGCTCTCCCCGCTTGTTCTCAATTCTTTTGCCTCCCCACTTGCTTCTTTCTACTTCTCCTTTTATTCCTCCCAGCCCTCCTTCCCCTGCTGAGATCTTATGCCCACCGTCTTGGGTCCCCTGATGGAGGTGCATTTGAAGGCTGTCTGCAAACTTGTTAGTTCTAAACGTCACTGTCCATCTTTTGTTTGGAACACACCAATGAGCACATATCACATCTGTTCCACAACTTCAATGTCTACCAGTATGTTTCCTAGGTCTGAAATATTTCAGGGAGTGCCTTCCTTATTATGAGCCCCCTCGCCCCAAGAGTTGCGATCAGCTGGAGAGGGCCTGCGCATGGCTCCGAAGTGGTGCAGGGTTGGCATCACCAACCATGTGGAATGCCCTCCCATGGGAGGCATGCTCAACCCGCTCGTTCGCTGCTTTCCAAAAGCTAACAAAAAAAGTTCCAGCCAGCCTTTGAAGCCAATGTTTGATTAAATAAACCCTGCTGTTTGACACCATCTAATTGTAATTGACTGGTTGTTTTTTTTAAATTTTATTAGTTTTGTATTGTTGTATTGTGTGTCAACCTCTTCCCATTAATTCTGAAACGTGGCATAAGAATACTGTAAAATACAACTAACAGAACAAATATTTGCGTACAGTGTCATGTGCAACTGAGTTGCAGCATAGATTGCATGGGCTGGCTGCACGTGCCGACATAAAACTAATCTACGTATTTGTGGAAACGTCTTAAGAGCCCCTTTGACATGCAAGGATGATCAGATGCCAAGATGATGATGATAATCCATATAATGCCTAAAAATATACTAAGTGCTGGGAGACCATCTATCTTAGCTTCCCGCCTCCCCCCACCCAGACAACATGGTCTCTTGTAACTGAAAGTGCAATTACTCCCTCTTAATAACTGTCCCTCTGCACAGTGAGGAGCTGCAGGCAGAGAGCGAGATAACGAGAAAATCACTCCTCATGGGGCGCAAGTTGCAGCTCAGAGGGCAGAGGAGAAAACTCGGAGTGACGGATGCAGGCGGAAGGAAATATCCCGCCACCGCCCATCCGTCTTGCAGGCATTTCTGTCAATATCCCAATTGCTGCTATTCCTCTCCTGCCAATCGAGCCCTCGTACGTCTGCAGTGAGGAGGCCGCCTCGCCCAGCCCCTCCACCTTATCTACCCCTTCCCTGGGATACTTAATTACAGGCGCCTGGTGAACTGAGTGCCAGGCAGGGCTCTATTCATCAAGAGCCTCCTGCTGGCAGGCCAGGTTATGAGGACGGAAGCAGAAGATCTATGGATTTAATTAAACTCAACACTATCCATCCCTGCTTACAAGACAGGGGCTCATAACTCAGCTTTGGGAACAGCGGCTAAGAGGGGCTTGCCGGGGGTGCTTGAGGACTGGTCTCTTCCTTTCTGCTCTGAAGCCAATGAAGAGACCAGGGGAAAGAGCAACAGGAGCTTGAGGAGCAGCAGGACTTGAACCTCCATTGCAGCTGCCCAGTAATGTCTATACATACATGCTCCTAATTTAGCCACACAGACCTCTTTTACCTTTTCCCAAAGGGTCATTACGGCATGCTCTTTGATGCTCAGCTTTCTTTTTTTTTGCAAAGGCTCATGGCTACTTGCCTTCCATGTTTCAGTGGCTTGATCCATTATTGTACCAACTTTATTCCTTGCACTACAGGCACGGCGCACTCTGCCTGTCCTTTGCTTGTGCCCATTATTATGTGACTACTGCAGTCCAAGGTCTCAAAAGTGTTCTATGTGGGGGTAGCAAACAAGACGACTTCAAGAGAGTTCCGGCCATTAAAATGCGTCTGTTCCTTCTTTGGACAGGAACAATAAAAGCACATGCACCCCCAGGCTCAATGTATGTTTAGCTCAGTGAGACTTACGGCCTATTGCTAAGCTGGCTCCCACCAGCGGGACATGAATGTGCAGGTGCAAACATGCTGTAAGGCATGTTTCAGCCATGTGAAGGCTAGTGCTGCTGGCAGCCTACTTGGGGGGGGGCGGTTCAGGCCTGGAAGGGAGTAGGGACAACGGAGGAGGCCTCCACCACATCCTAACCCCTGTCTTGAGTCTGAATTCTCTAAATACTGTAGAACTTGGTTCTGCACCAGTGATTTAGCTAGCGTGGATCCGAGTAGACCCATGGAGGCTGATGGGACTTGACATGGGGATGGGGACGAGTGTTCACTTACCTTGAGGAGACCTCCAACTGCCCCTTTGCCCACACAAAGGCCATTTTGGCACTGCTGTATTGTGCTGCAGGCAGCTGGGCTAGTACTGGGCTGTTAGTCTCAAGTGATTATCCAAGGACTGCAGCCTTAGCCCTCCTCATTGCAGGGGGAATATAAAAGTTTACCCCAGGGCACCTCGCCCACCTGCCAAGTCCTATTCAGAATAGAAAACATTCATCCCCCATATGGACTGCTGCAACAGACTCTGCACCCCTGAGTCTGGTGCTGTTCCAAGCTGCCGCAATGGCTCAGGCTGCCGGCTGTGTCCTTCAAAAGGAACCCTACGCCCGGAGAGCAATATTGTGGCAGGCGGCACCCCAGCAGTGGTGTTCCTACAGGGGGGCAAAACGCCAGGTTTTGCAGGAGCCTGAGCTCCTGGGAAATGCGGCCCCTCCTCTTCAGAGACGTTTCTGTCTTGGAGAGCAACATATCCAAGCCAGTTCTCTGAGCAGTGAATGGCTCTGGAGATGAGGGGGCCATGTTACACAGCAGTTCAGGCTCCTGCAAAGCCTAGTGTTTTGCACCCGCCTCCACAGGAACGCCACTGCAAGCCACTGTCCAAGGAGGCGGGGCCACTGCCAGGCTGGCTCCTGGGCTCTGAGGACTCCACCTGAGAGAGGCCAGCAACAGGGTCCTGGGAAGGGCAGCCCCAGACTGACTGAAGCAGTGATAAGCTGGCTGGTGAATGAATCAGGGGGCGACACCAAAACACTAAGGGGTCCTAAAGGCAGCCAGTGAAGCTGGGCAAGTCTCTCCCGGAGGAATGGAGGACAGGGTTATTTAAAGGATTTTAACCTCACCATTCTACCAGAATGGCCTTTTAGGCAGCATACGCGTTCAATCATTATAACGTAATAATAAAAACGTACCAACAACACCATTAAAACAATAAAAAGCCAGGAAGCATAAAAATCAGGCAGCAGTGAAAACGGCAAAAAGCAACTAATCAAATCAAAGAGCAATGAAACAGTAAGTAGCAGACCAATCAAATCAGGCAACAGTAAAACCAGGAAAAAACATCAACAAATGAAAAGCTATAAACTTCCCAAAGCCTGGAAAAAAACAAGACAGGCACCTCAGAGACAGTCAGGATGGTGCCAGGCATATGTAGAGGGGCACTCTGACAAATGGGGTGCATCAGTGGAGTTCAGGCCCTATGCTAGTTATTGTTCAGAGTGATGAATCTATCTGGCATTTAGTGGGTTCAGGAGACTGGAAGCTGGCCTGATGGGTCTAGGCAAGGGATCATACAGGTGTGGGTGTCCTTGGCAGCCTTCTTATGCCACCAGTGGCAGGGAATGTGCATTATGTTAGGTGCAAAACACATGTCTGTCATGGCACAATGGTACTTTTTGGAATGGAAAATGGAGGGCTTAATAAATGCAAGATAAATTAGCTAAACCTTATACATACATCATATGTCCTTCACACACATGCATTGTGCCTGCACCCACTGCTGGGTTGCAGGAGGACTCTTGTAACCGAACCAAGGCTGCAGAGTCTTAGGGAGGGGCTTTACCTGTATAGAGTGAGATGTAGGAGGAATCAATCACCTCAAACTTGAAGCTGGGAAGAAAAACTCGCCACTGAAAGAAACAGGAGAGTGAAAAGTCAATCAATGTGCATCTACTTCTGTGCTTATGTTTAAGGGGAAAAGAGTCAACACAAGAACAGCCGGCAGAGATGTTAAGGGATGGTCCAGAAGGCGGGCTGGCAAGGTTCACACTGGCCAGCATTTTTGCCCCATATGGATCTTTTTTGGTTCTCCAAAACAAGTCCTTAGTATTTAACCTTTTTAGACTGGGACCCACTTTTTAGAATGGCACTTGTCTCGGGACCCACCGGAAGTGATGTCATTAACCTGGAAGTGATGTTATGGCAGGAAGTGACATCATCAAGCAGGAAGTGCTGTCATTACCACATAATAAAATGACACTCTTGAAATGCAAATTGGCATTCTTGGACTGCAGCAATTGCACAACCATGAAACATCCCTGACAGAAAACAAGAGGACGACAAAATATTATTTTGAAAATGTTTCAGCACTGAACTGAAAACAAAATTTTGAACTTCCCCCACTCAAAAATTCAAACTCACAACAAGAGTATAACAAGAGTAAGGTCTGCAGTTTCAAGATGGCTGCTCCCATCTTTCTGCAACCCACCTGACATCAGGTCATGACCCACCAAGTGGGTCCCAACCCACAGTTTGAATCTCCACTTAGGAGAACAATCTGCCCAAGGAAGGGTGTATTTCCTTCCCAGTTAGCACCTGCCCTTTTTCAATATGTGGCACTCTTGGGTTGGGACTTAGAAAGAGGAAGCAGCCACCCACCATAAGCTAGTTGTGCACCTGTGCAAACCTGTTCCAAGCCCAGGTGTAAAAGAGAAAGAAACAATTATACAAGACAACATTCTCCCCACTGATTATATGATCATGGGTGCCCTACAGGGATGTCAGATGAATGCGATGACCCCATCAGTTGTTGCTCTTTTTTGCTTTTTTGTAGTAATGCATAGTAAACTGGCCTGGCACTGATAATGCAAGAGTTTGCAGTTCTATTGGGTCGCTCTGATAACTTCCCAGATGATGTTCTTTTCAGTCATTCCATAATCCGCAAACAATTTGGACAACTGTTACTTGGTTGTTGCCAATAATTCAGTCATCCTTTCTCAACGCAGTGCATCTGCTACATGGATATTACATTTTCTGAACACTCAAGTGGCAAAATGTTGTTGCCAGAAAAGCGAAATGAAACTGTGTGACATGGGCTGTTTGAATACCACAGGTGCTTATTGGATGGTGGCTGTGACATCATTGTGATGAATGCAAGCCCTGCTGCCCAACTTATGCCATTTTATGAATTTTTAAAAGATCTATATTATTTTTAGTTCTTTTTATAAAATAGCACTTCCTGTGATCTACTCATGTGGAACACATATGCAGGACTTTAAAAGGAAACAAACTAATAAACATCAGCTAAACGAAAGCTATCTTCTCCCTACCCCTACCTACAGCGAAGTCCCACCACATAATGAACACTTCCACCTATACGCGAGAGGGTTTTAGTGTTTATAAATTCTCTGTAGTAGCACCATTCACCTCTCCTGCAAGGACTACAATCTGCCTAGTGGTAAACAGGCCTACCCCCAACCTATACATTAGATGGGGACCAGATACTGTACCACCATAGCTGGATCTGGAACAGCATAAATGCAACATCAAAAATGAAATTGTGTGGGGACGCTACACCACAAGCTGCCAATTCTTGAACAACTGGAGCAAATCATCTCATGTTTTCAGCTCCATGTTTCCAGCTCCATGTAATCCATGTGTATGGATCTTTATGGGGAAGACAATGCTATCCTCACAGACTTTAGAGGATTTTGCTGAGCTCTTTTGACTTACAGCGAAACCCACCTGCCACTTTGTTTTCTCCACAATGAGGAATTGTGGCACAGCATAGCTTCCTGTAATAAAATACTGTACACACCAAAAACTTAAAAAGCTACGAGTGCCCACAGATGGACACCCCCACCCCCCAAAAAAAGGGCTTGTAGCACATTTTCGTCTAATATGTTGAGCCTGGTTTCCTTCCTCATTCAGAATGCAAATTAAACATAGGCTCCATTGATTACCTTCGTTGAATACAATTGCATTACTGGGTGTGTGTGCAGGGGGTGCAGGCGACACCGGGTGACACCCATGGGAGGGGCAAGTGACACACTACTGACCAATATGGCAACATCTTGGTATTTGTGAATACTATCATGTTATTTATAATTCCGTGCAGATTTATGGCAGAATGCTATGGAACAAACTCTGCTGAAGGATCTGTATTCTATGAAAGTTATAGCAAAAAAAAAAAAAGACAAAGAAAAAAAGACAAAGAAAACACAACTGCTCCTGTAACAAAAAATTGATTTCCTTAACTTAAAACTGACCAATGACACTGATTGTTCTGAGAACCAATAAGGGGTGGTTATGACACAGCCGGTAACCAATAAGGTGCTGTTATGATTCAGCTCTCATATCCATATATCAGAGCTCATGCCAAAACTCTTATTTGGTTGTGTGAGCATCATCACGTTGGCCATTAGTCTTTTGTCGGTTACTGATTTGTGGGGTGACCTTTATTGTTAAGGTAACTAAAGAAACCCTAGTGAAGCCACTGCATTTAGGCTGTACATATGCATTGTAATTTATTCTGTATGGTCTCGTATGGAAGGAGGTCCATCATGGTGACTAAATGACTCCCGCATCAGGTAATGCAAACCCTACCGACCTCTTCTTATGCTTCAGGTATGGTGCCTGTCCGCTGCCCCTCTTAATTTTTTGCTATATGCATCTTCTAAGATTGATCTTGCTTAAAAAGAGTAGATAATTTGTGTTTCACGTTATCTACTCTTTTTAAGCAAAATCAATCTTAGTGAAAAAATAGCTCTGGACAGGGGGGAGACTGCATGACACCTAGGTTCTGGCCAATCAGAGCTGTGCACAGCTAATTCCTGCCACAAACATGCAGAACTAGTTTCTACTGAACTTAATCCAAGAGAGAAGGCGGTGCATTTGAACAACACGTAGTTGTTCTCCAGTGGGCTTACTGCTGAAACTATTTATATCTATATGCACTCTAAGAAAGAAAGAAGGTTGCTTGTATGGAATATAACCTGGGATTTTCACAGCAAATAGACAGCTATCCCAGCACACTGCTAATGTATAGTTGGGATTAACTATTGTGTCACCACTTAACCATCTTTAATGTCTGAATAAAAAGCAGTTTCAGCCACTTGGGGTTTCAATAAAAGCTATTTCCTTGTCTCTTACAGGAGACTGGAGATTTTGTTGTTGTTGTTGTTGTTAATCCTGGCACCTGGAGGGCCTATGTAATGACTGACAAGCTTTTGGACATTGTGCAAAGCGACAAAGGCATTAATGTGTCAATGCTCATCTATCTAGTTTACACACTTGCTTTCAGACAGCCCCATATGGTGTTCATTCTGCAAGTTTAGTACTTACACAGACATGCTAAGTGGCTGATGAGCAGGGAGAACAATCTTGCATGCATATGCGCCTCTTATCCCTCAGCACAGCCAGGCGCCTGCTGCACATGCTCTTAAAGCAAAGGTAATTCCATGCGGCATTTTTCATACTTCCCATGGGCGGGGTATTACACCTGTGAGAGTGACCTAGAATCCTTTGCCAGGGACGTCACAGCAGGGATAGACAGCCACTGGGAGGAGAGAGCATTTATACTGAATGACTGCATGGCTCTTCTCCCTTTTAATTTAGACGTGGAATGAATGGAGCCTCTTTAAAAAGACTAATATTTCACCTCCAGTAGCCTGCAGTGCAGCAAAGGCCTCTGTAAAGGGAACACAGCTCCACTGAGAGGCATGGAAATGAAGCTATTTTAAAGTTTCTAGGAGATGGAAAGCATTTTATCTTGAGAATAAAAGAGTTTAAGAAATTACCAGCTAGGAAATCCCTCTCACAGTTGCTCTGGCTCTCTCTCCCCGGAGAAGAACACAATTTATTTTGAAGAGAAAAGACACTCTCAAGCTCTGCAGCATAGTCCAGCGCACTTACCATATCAAATCAAAAGAATTCAAACGAAA
>JAJKFI010000016.1:353739-364966 GCA_029204185.1 Lerista edwardsae | reverse complement strand
CAATCAATCAATCAATCAATCAATCAATCAATCAATCAATCAATCAATCAATCACTAGTATTTATATACCGCTTTTCAACACAAAGTTCACAAAGCGGTTTACAGGCAAATAATAACATTAAAGTTAAATGGCTCCCTGTCCCAAAAGGGCTCACAATCTAAAAGAATGGAGAACACCACCAGCAACAGCCACGAGAAAGACACTGTGCTGGGGTGAAGAGGGACACTTACCACTTCTCTTTTCTCTTGCAGGGGTCTGGGCAGCCTACTTTCTTTGGAAAACCCAAAATAGTGGGGATACGGCAGGCCTGGAGGCATGTTTAGAGGAGAAAGTCAAGCTTAACATTCAAACATGAAGACCTCTTGTACTGTATCTCCATCCATCTCAAGAGGATGCACAGCAGTAGCCTCCTGCACGTGAGAAGCTGATCTGTTTCCAGGGAGCCTCGCAATCCCAGCAGCAACGTCAGCAGCAGACAGGTCTTGGCCGAACTCCTAGCCTGAGGCCACCATGGCATTCTGGTGCGCATGTACTTTGACCACTTCTTTCAGTGCTGCGGGGGTGTGTGTGTTGAGTCATCAGAACTATTGTATATTCCTTTTTCTCTTCCCTGGTTGTCAGAAGAGGTGAAGAGGAGGTGCTGGTTGCTGCTGCCTGAGCAGTGGCGAGAGACTGCGTACCTTCCTAGGTGCCTGGTATGGTACAGGAGAGCGCTCTGCAAGATCTCATTTTGACGCCTTAAGGGTGCAGGAGGAGGAGCAGCCAGGTGAGGCAGAAGCAGCTTCTCTGCAGCACTTGGCTTGTCAGAGGCTTCCAAAGTGCACAAGGCCAACTTAGAATGGGAAAGGTGCGAGAAAGCAGTGCCTCTCAAAGTTACTTGTTGGCGTCAGGGGGCTTCGGGGGGGGGTTGCTTCTGGATGGCCACTGTCTGACCAGGTCAACCCCTGGCCTGATGAACCTAGTCAAGAGCTCTGAACCCCATAACAGAAAACAGGACCCTCAATTGTCAGAGTAATCTTTAGCCTATCATGAAAGAGTTGGCAGCCTCAAAATGCAGCAGATACTCTAGTATTTGTTTGGCAAAGAGACACAAATATGGGGAGATAACAAAGTGGAAATCTTACAAAATGACTGTAGGACACTGAAAAAGAACAGAGGTGTTGGTTAGGTTAAATCCAACAATGTTATTGGTTTAGAAAGAGTCAGAGAATGGAACAAACACAAATTCTGCTCTAATCTAGATTCTCCGAGGTGGCAACCGATTCAGGCCAATGCTCAGCCTGACCTTGAGAAAGTCTCTGACTCGGTGTATCACTGTAACACCACATGTGAAAAGGGGGGAGGACATTAATCCCGCCTCCCCTTATGAAGGATGATGAGATCACCCTAAGAAAGTTTGCCATATGTCGGCTGAATACTGAGAGTGCTGTGCCCTTTGTCATCGCCTCAAGGTCTCTCTGTACAAGACACATCTCCGAAGTTATCTGGCAGCAAGATGGCTCCCGTAGCCTCTGCTTCTCAGCACGGCTCTTAGCGACACACTGTGAGCTTTCCCCCAAATCGTGCTCTGTGTTCTCTCTCTCCACCTCAAGTGTGTGATCAAACCTCCGAAAGAAAAAGCTTCACACACGCAGGCAGCAGAGATTATTATAGCATCCTCCAGCCTGGCCAAGGAACAAAAAGCCTTTGAAGGCAGCTGCATCTAATGCTATTATTTCTGAGTCGAATTCTGCTTTGTTCAGACATCAGCTCAAAAGCCAGCAATGGGCTGCCTCTTGTGTAGAGGCCCAAGGCGTACTGCCTGGGAAATGTACAACAAAGGCCTTGGAGGAGGCGGGGATGGGAATGGACATGGAAATGTCCCATTTTCAGATATTCACTATGGCACAGGCAGGCCTCGCTCCAAAGCAACAACATCCAGTGTTGTGACATTATTATACCACTGAAAGAAGAAGGCATCATTCATGATAGCCAAGCACCTACTCCTGAAAACCTTTACACACCAGAGACACTCAATTAGAGTTGAAAGGCAAAGTGATCTGGTATAGAAAGCATGTGGAAATGGGCACCTTAAAGTGCTACTCCAGCCACTGGGATAGTGGCAGATGCAACTCCAATGGTGACAGTTTCTGTCATTACACCAGCAAGCTCTGGCTCATGCGTCCTGCACAAGAACCCAGTGATGATGTAGCTGCTGTCAGCAGCAGTACTCTGCCCACCACAGGCAACCGCACCCTCTGTCCAGGCAGTGCCTAGACTCACTCTCACACTGCCCAGGCAACAGTGGTCACAAATGTGCCTTAAGGCATATTGTGGCAGCAAGGAGGGGAGAGGCACCAGCAAGGAGACCCCTGCCACTCGGTGCTGGGCCTCTGCGCTGGCGACAGGAGCAGCTGAAGCCACGGACAGCAAGCTCACCATCAAGTGGCAAGGAGGTGTTTCTGGTCGGGAGGTGTTTCTCCCTCTGGTCCCCTTTCAGGAAGGGGACAAAATTGGGTGGGGGAGGGTGGATCAGGAGGGAGATCGGGCCTGGGAGGCGTAGGGGTGGTTGCAGAGGTTGCTGCTGGATCCCAAGCCTCGAAGCCAGACATAGGTCTCCTTGGTTCTGCGACAGTGATTGGGTAGCCCCATCGAGGCTGTGGGGACGCTACATGGGGTAAAGGAACCGATGTTCCATTACCCAAAGGAGACGACTGGCTGCTTCTCCCTGCCCCTCAGGATACATTGGCAGCTGTTCTGGTGCCACTTGTACCACAGGGCAGGCAAACAGCATAGGATTAGGCCCTGAGATCTTCAAGTCCCAGTATCCACTGATTCAGTATCCCCAGTTTCAGTTATCCATGGATACTGGGAGCCTATTAAAAAGATAGGGGAACATTTAACACATCTCTTTTTTAAAAACTGTTGCAGCAAAACCACTGATGTTCCTCTATCTTTAAAAAGGTATCCCCAGTATCCACGGTTTCAGGTATCCATGGTGAGTTCTGGAAAGGAACCCCACTGGATACCTGTAATGCAAATCTGGATCTCAATAGCTCTTTTAACAGCAAAGAAGCAATATGAGAATTGTTAATCTTGGCAGGACTTGGTACGGCTTAGCAAGTTGCCACGGCTTCTTCCAGGAGGACAAATGGAGTAACTGGCAAAGTGGATCAGTTCTGAATACTGTTTTTGCTCTTACAGGTGCAAGCAAGCGAGTCACATTCCTCAGTGTCTGTTTTTTTTTAATTTCATATATTTTTATTATAACTGTATAGTGGAGGCTAATTTTTTTCATCAAAAAGACATCAAAAACCCTTTACAGCCCATGCTGGCCCAACTTCCTTAGATCAAATAGATGAGCTGCTAGATTTTAGGGAATGCAGAGTTCAACCCATCAGGTATACACAAGTGGGAGCCAGAGTATCTGCACTTACTTATTTTTACATGTCTATAGCACCTTTCGGGCAAAAAGGCATTCAAGCTAGTGTACAATAAAGACTAAAACACACCCAAAAAAAACCTGTTAATGCCAAAATATGTCTAATATTAGAAAACAAACAGCAAGCTGTCAAAGCCACAGTAGCTCCAAAGCTGAAACTATAGCATTCCTCCACTTAATAGCAGTCCCCTGCTTGGCAGAAAAGGAAGGTTTTGATCATCAGTCTAAAGGCAGAGATTGAAGTGGTCAACCGGCTTCCCAGGAGAGGAAGCTCCATAAGGTAAGTGCATAATCCAAAAAGAGTCTTTCCGGGATCTCAGCTAAAGTCACTTTAGAAGGTGGCAGAACCTGGAGCAGGGCCTCTCTGCATTCCTTCAGTGAACAGTCAACTTCACATGGAGAAAGATGGTTCTTATTTCATATGCAATCAGGACAACTGAGACAGAAATAAACATTGAATATACTCACCCTGCAACCAAGAGCACAGTGCATTCAGTATGCTATAAAGGTAAAGGTTTCCCCAGGACTGAATGGTCTAGTCGTGACCGACTGTAGGGGGCGGTGCTCATCTCCATTTCAAAGCCTGCAGAGCCGGCGTTTTTGTCCAAGGACAAGCTTCCGTGGTCATGGGCCGGCATGACTCTACGCCGTAGCTCACGGAACGCCGTTCCCTTCCCACCGAAGTGGTCCCTATTTATCTACTTGCATTTAGGTGCTTTTGAACTGCTAGGTTGGCAGGAGCTGGGACAAACAACAGAAGCTCACTCCGTCGTGCAGTCTTGAACTCCCAACCTTCCGCTTGGAAAGCCCAGCAACAGTGAATTAACCCGCTGCACCACCACGTCCCTTCAGTATGCTATACTCATCCGTAAATTTAGCAGTCCAGAAGAGACCAGATGAATCATTGTACAACTGATGGTACTCCAGACTTGCAAACCATTGTTTCTTTCACATTCTTGAACATATATTTTACTGCATTGTTTTTAATTGGAGTTTTATATCATTTTAGCTCCATCCATGATTACACGGTATGATATAGCACAATCAGTGTAATATTGTTATTTCTTTATAATTATATGCTATATATATAATAATCTCTTTAACCATTTAATGTTTCATTGTGTCATGAGTTATCCCTTCACCTATTTTGGTTTACATTGTTAGGGTAACACCTTTCACTACATGGTGACAAATATTATGCTAATGCAGTGATAGAGAACCTATGACATGCACGCCAAAGGTGACACACCACAAAGTTTCGGGTGGCACACCAGCATTCACCAACGCCTGACAAAAACTGAGCTTATTTTTTCATTTTTGAAATGATTTGATGTTTCTTTATAAAATATATAGCACTACACATGATTGAACTGTATTCTTGTTTAAATGAATATAAAGAACTTCCTCTTTTGTTTGGGAGGAGGGGTTGACATGCTAGCAGTCACGTTAAGCATTTCTGAAGTTTTGACACGCCAAGCCCAAAAGATTTGCCATCACTGTGCTAATGTCTGCACAGCAAACTGTAGCTAAAAGCCCAAGAGGTGGCCAGCATGTTTTTCTATTTAACTGACAAGCCTACCATCCTCTAATATTAAATAGCATCACCAATATTAAAATCGACTCTCTTTTGCATTCATTGTTTGGGAAACAATTACCTATACTACGTAGTTCGGAAACTTGGAAGACTTACAAGCTCACTTTTTATGTTACCGCGTGGAGATGGATCAGGGAGGTAGTGTGGTCCAGGCCTCAACTCTAATATGGGAGGGGGAGGTGCCTCTCATGAACTGCCCTCACATTTGGAGCACGTGCTTCTCCTTTTGAAGAGGCATGTCCCACTATGCTTGTTATGGTGGAAGTGCAAAAAGTCTCCCTTCTGCACACTGTAATATGTGAAACTCATCTCAAGCCATGTGGGGGAGATGTCTGTGTAGGCGTGTGCACGCACACACTACAAATGGCTAGCTAGTGAGATACTGGACATAGGCTAAGTTATAAAGAATAGCAGATAAGGCGATTGCTGGGTTGCCACCTTAGAACACAGATGGTGGTCCATATGGTTAAACACACCATCATAAAAAAAAAACAGGTCTACACAAAAACCAGCCTGCCAGAAGGCTTACAGCCCAATCCTGAGCTACCTGGCCACCTGAGCGAGCAGTGGTAGCCAGGCAGCAAACAGGCAGCCACAGAAGGCTCCACAGGAGACGGGAACATTTGTCCCCTTTCCCCAGGTTAAGGGTGTGGACGGGCAAGCAGCCTACTCACCTCTGCGCCAGCCACTTAGCCCGCGCAGAGGGGAGGACTTCCGTGTCAGGCTACATGAACCAATACAGAGGTTGAGCTCCGGTGGCGAAGGTTGCCGCCGGTCCCATCCCTGCTCTGCTCTACCCTCCTCTGCCCAGGAAACGCCCCCCCTGCCCTGCATGAAAAGGCCATAGCGTCAATGAGCAGTGCACGCCCCGCTCGCCAGCCTGCGCTGCTGCAACCGGGCAGCGTGGGGCAGTGTTCACCCAGTACTTGTGGTAAGGGCTTACCCCCAGTCCTGGAGGAGCCTTATGGCACCTTTTGCAACATTAGCATGGGTGGTATGCTCATACTGCCCTCTCTATGGCCCAGAGGATTGGGCCCTTAGCTAAACTTCTTTTCCGTGATGTACTTTTCCATGTGAAGAGTTTTTTTTGGATGTAGAGAAACATACTCAATCACTTGAGTCCACACCTGCAATCAGAAGTGGTATAATTTCTGGAATAGTTTAGAAATAGGTTTAACCATCTCATGGCTGGTTGGGAGTGGTTGGGTTAGCTTTCTCTCATGATGCACATTGGTTAGGCATGAAAAATCAGGTCTCCAATGTCAATTTTTCCAAGATCAATTGTTCTATTTTCATTTCCTTAATAAGGGGTAGGAGAAAAGATTTTGAGTGTTCTTACCTTACCAGGATAAGACCACTCACCTTCCCCAAGAACTATCCATTCCCCTTATTCATGACTATTTTTACAAATTATGACTCTTCCAGCTGAGATCAGACGCCAGCACTAAGAGGTAATGCTTTGAATGCTTAAAAGCACATGGAAACAAGAATTCATAATGGAGACAGATGTGAACCAATTGCAGTGGGTACGGCACAATCAGGCAACAATCCAAGTAAGCTGTTGTCTTGGAAGATAATCAGAATATATTTCAACACCTATATCCTTCTCTCATATTCCAGGTAAGAACAAAGGCAGCCTCTAATACAACATATTAGTTGGAGGTTTTTTTGTTTACCACATGAATGTGAGTAAAATAGATATGAGTATTTGTCACATGTGAGGATGTACAGTACATGTAATTTTGTCCTAAAAAATGGTATTTGCTTTAAAATAACAATGCGAAAAATACGCAGTTTCTTATCTATTATTTCCTGCATGGAACTCATTGTGGAAGGAAAATTATGACATGTGAAGTGGCACTGAAAGTTGCTGGGGAAGTGTGGCAGCCCCGCGTCATTGCCAGCCTGAAAACAAACCATTCTTGTGAACGACCTCTATTTTCCATTTGTAACAGGGCAATGAGTCATGGAAAATTATTCTCTCTGTAGTGATTGAAAGCTATAGGAGATGGGGATGTAATTGTTATTGATTGTATCTATAGCACCAAAAAAAAAAGCAAGCTAGCCACTTGTTAGAAACAGGAAGATACAGTACGTTAAACTTGCTGGAAACCAACAGCAGCCGTAAAATTTGGCTGGGCACTTGGTAGCAAAGGCAATACATTTCAGTGGAGGGCCCAATCCCCTTTACTCCCCATTCCAACCGTTAGTTGCTCTCTGACCACAAAGGTGAGAGGACCTCTGACCTCTGTCACTGGCCAAAGGAGCAAGAGGGTGCTTTTCTCCTGAAGAGCATCCAAAGCAGCTATAGCAGTGCCATAATAACACATGATGCAGGCAGTTTATAGCTGTGCCATTATCTTTGATAGGTGTGGCTTTGATGTGTACAAGATGTTTGCACACTTTTGGCCACACCCTTCCAATTTCTTCTCATTTTATTTTTGGCCAATGGCTATCATCGAAGGTAGTGGCTAGTCTACAATTTTTTTAAACGTTAATGTAGCATTTCCAAAACGTTATTTCTTTACACTACTGCGTGCTGTATTGGTGGTCACTACTGAAACACAGATTTAACCATGGAAGTCTATCCAATTTATGCCTTATCATGTATTATTCTTCCTTCTGATAATTACATCCAGCTGCGTAGATCCCCCTAGGTCAAGACTTTGTTGTTGTTGTTCAGTCGCTAAGTCGTGTCCGACTCTTCGCGACCCCATGGACCACAGCATGCCAGGCCTCCCTGTCCTCCACTAGCTTCCGGAGTTCACCCAATTTCATGTTCATCGCTTCGGTGACACTATCTAACCATCTCATCCTCTGCCGCCCCCTTCTCCTTTTGCCTTCAATCTTTCCCAGCATGAGGGTCTTTTCTAAAGAGTCCTCTCTTCTCATCAGGTGGCCAAAGTATTGGAGCTTCAGCTTCAGCATTTGTCCTTCCAGGGAGCAATCAGGCTTGACTTCCTGTAGGATGGACCGATTGGACCTCTTTGCAGTCCAGGGGACTCTCAAGAGTCTTCTCCAGCACCATAATTCGAAAGCATCTATTCTTCGGCGCTCTGCCTTTCTTATGGTCCAGCTCTCACAGCCATACATAGCTACTGGGAAAACCATAGCTTTGACTATGCGAACCTTTGTTGGCAGGGTGATGTCTCGGCTTTTGATTAAGTTGTCTAAGTTCGCCATAGCTTTCCTCCCAAGAAGTAAACGTCTTTTAATTTCATGGCTGCAGTCACCATCTGCGGTGATCTTGGAGCCCAGGAAGATAAAGTCTGTCACTGCTTCCATTTCTTCCCCTTCTATTTGCCAGGAAGTGATGGGAGTGGTGGCCATGATCTTAGTTTTTTTAATGTTGAGCTTCAAGCCAATTTTGGCACTTTCCTCTTTCACCCTCATCAGCAGGTTCTTTAAGTCTTCCTCACTTTCTGCCATTAGAGTGGTGTCGTCTGCATATCTGAGGTTGTTGATATTTCTCCCAGCGATCTTGATTCCAGCTTGTGAATCATCCAGCCCTGATATAGGTCAAGACTATAATATGGCTAAAAACTGCAGCAAAAGCATTCCACTAAATCAACAAGCTGCCAATCTTACACGTACACACAGTCACACAAACAATTGCAATGGCACCTAAAAGTGCAGCTACTAACTCTGCACATGGCGACCGAAACGATAAAAAAGAAGTGAGAGGCAACTACACCACTGGGTGGAATTAGTGGAACGCCCACTAAAGTGGACAGAAAAGAAACAAACCCTGGCAAATTGTGGAAGAATCGCCGTCATCCCACTTGTTGTGTATACAAAACCAACAACTGGGTGGTGCTTCAAATGTCCCATCTGGAAGAAGCCTTTCCCCAGTTGAACTCACACAGGCAGAGAATAAGCAGGGAGCCAGAGATGTGCTGATCTGATTCTGCCATCTGGAGATCTGCCCTGCTGAAACCAAATGAGTTACACACATTCACTCCTGCTTTGGAAAACAAGTGGTGCTGATCAGCGCTCCTGCATCAGCGTGTTGCTCATTTTCACCATCTTGCCATTGCAGCTTTGAACTGAAAAGGGATTTGCTCGGTAATCACTGGGCTCTGAAGAGTGGATTATTGATTAGCTGGGTGATAATTGATGGCAGCTAGTAAGGGGCATTGGTAATCCATCCATTCCCCATTTCCAGGACCAGCTCACACAGCAGCACTCTAATCATATAAACACCCGTTGTTAAGTTTCACCTTGGCGTGTTCCTGCTGTCTTTGGCAGCATCTTGCTTTCTTGAGCAGGTAGAGCTATCTCTAGAGATGCATCAGTAGCCTAGGGCATGTAAGGGCTCACGTCTTTATTCTATGGATTTTTCTATGCCAATAGACACTGAACATCTTGTTAGAACCCTTATGAAGTCAGGATAATATTGATAACTCTATTTCATAGATGCGAAGAAACTTCGGTACAGTGACATTCAATGACTAACGCGCAAGGTCATACAGAGAATACTTACTGATGTCTACTGGAATAAAAAGCTTCTTGTTTTGCTCATTCACCTAAGAGCAGACAACTTGTTCACTGTTGAGATCTAAGACTCAGAGTGAAATCCTACCCAGTGTTGGACTGGCAAGGCCGGCCGGCCAGAGCCAAATCCAGGGCTGGGTCAGAGAGGTTCCTGCAGCAAGGGCACATTTGCATCCGTATGGCAGGGGAGGCTCCAGCCTCCCCGATGTGCTACTCGGATCTGTGCCTGCTAAACAGCAGCCCGAATCAGCCCTTAAGGCCGACTCCCAAGCCCGCCCACATTCCGCCCCCTCTGCCCACAAACTCCCTCCTGCTGCAAATCACTCTCCCACCCTGGCACTCCCCCCAGCTGGCTTTGGTCAACGTGAGAGAGGCTCTGCGCGCTGCAATGGGACTGAGCGCCAACGTGGGGGTGCTGATCAGCGCTCCTGCATCAGCGCTCACCCAGTCACGTTGACGCTAAAACATAGCGTCGAAGCGACGGGCAGTGTAGGATTGCACTGTCATACTCATATATTTGGCAATCATGATGACTAGAAGTTTCTTGCTATAGGATTGCCACAATTTTCCCTTAGGTAATTCAACAGTGGAAATCCAGCACCGTCATCTGCTAAAAGTACTGCGGGGACACAGGTGATGCCTGCACAGACAGAATCTGAAATCCATTCTTGATTCCTATAATCAAACCCAAAGGAAACCCAAAGGAAAGAAGCTGCATTAGATTAATCAGTTATTAAGAAAACACTATGGGATGTGTATCATCTAATGACTAGATACAGCAGAAAAACTGCCTACAGTTCATTGGACAACTCTGTCAAAGCCCCTATTTATTAAAAGAGATTGGGAGAGGCAGGAAGGCAAAATGCCTTTCAGGGTCCCTCCTTTCTTTTAAAAGGATTATGGCATATTAATCCAATTCTGGGGTTGTCTTTCATAATGGAATGGATTAGTCTGCTGTTCACCTTTATGCAATAAATAAGGAGAGGGAAATATACAAATTATTTCACTGCGCTGCTTGCAGAGCACACTGAAATAATTCCTAAGCCTCTCTCTGGGAAATAATAAAAATGAAGCAGTAAAAGCTTATTAACAACCAAGATTACAGAATGTGTCTGTGGGACTTCTTGTGGCAAAAACAGCCCTATTTCTTTAGAAGGGCTTAGAGACAGGAGCTTCCTCTGGTTCAGGCTCCAAGCAGCACTAGATGCTTTCGCCATCAGATTATAAGGCTAATCAGCCTTTCCTTTTACAGAAAGGAATCCCTGCAGCTAACATATCCTGCCAATAAACGCAACACAACATGTGCAAAGCTGTTACTGAGGTCAAGCAAGCAGCTATTTCACTCATGATGGTGGCTCTCAGACCTTTCTACCTTTAAGACGTGTTATGTACAGTGCCGGCGGCATCTGCCGAGCCCCCAAAAAGGTTGTGATAACCTGCTACCAACTACCTGCACACAGGGTACCAACACTGCCACTACCAGATGTAATGTGGGAAGGGAAGGGAACATATCCCTACACCCATCAAAGCGACAGTGGCTCTTCTGAGTCACTCTGAGGTGGGAGGGAAGCACAAACCAGCACACCAATGATGACTGTGTGAACACATGCAAAGGTTGGGTGGAAAAACTGCTCCATTACCATTTGCTTTGGTAAATGGGTGCATTATTTACACACACACACACACACACACACACACACACACACACACACACACA
>JAJKFI010000016.1:322353-352026 GCA_029204185.1 Lerista edwardsae | reverse complement strand
TTCAGTAATATAATTATGAGGAATTTAACCTTGTAATTGCATATAAAATCATAATAAGGTTACCAATAATGTGTCTACACGATCACATGTTTTTATTTTCGTAAGTTTTTATTTAAGGAATAAACTATTCAATCCTAAACAGTACGAGCAAAGCAAACTGAAATGCTTGGAATGAGGATTGTTTTGAGTATACCAACATGGCTGCTAGGCCCACCCACTGGCTTCACTTCACCAGCATTCCCGCTTAAGGCAGGGCGCCTCCTGTTACTATAACCTTCTTGGAAGTGAGTTATGAATGTGATGGGGGGGGGGAGGTTTGAGAATCATGGATAACTGAACTTGTGGATATGGGACAAGTGGATATGGGGGAATGCCTGCACTTCCACTAATAATGTGAAATGCTCTTTACAAGCCTTAACTCAGTAATAAGACCAAACTGATTAAGTAAAGAAATCATATTCATCCTGGAGATGTTTTTCCTTTAGTCAGGAAGCCTGAGTGCATCATTCCCTGCTGCTGTTTGGGGGCAGACCTGTTCGAACATTGGCAGCTCATTTTTCCACAGCTTAAAGTACATCAAGATCATGTGATGTGTGCTAGCAAGTAACTCAAATCTCCCAAATGTGCAAGACACCAAGGATGATGAGACAACGACAACAGCAACAGTTAAGAATTGAGGTAGCAGATGCAAAATTAGAATTGTCTCCCGATCATAGGCAAGAACCTAACATACAGGAACTGTAAGGGCACAATCCTAACCAACTTTCCAGCAACTGGGGTAAGGGCAATGCAGCTCTGAAGTAAGGGAACAAGGATTCCCTTACTTCGAAGAGGCCTCCGTGGCTGCCCCCAACTTCAGGATGCAGCACATGGCCCTTTGGCACAGCTAAGTCAGTGCTGGCAAGTTGGTTAGGATTGTGCCCTAAGAATACTAGTACAAAGTCACAAAATATCCACAGGAAAAACTTGTTAATTTGATTCTTGCCAAACATACAGACTGGGAGGTCACAGAATTCACTGAAGGCAATGATGGCCTAGTAGATCATGCAGCTTCTTACTGCTCATCAACATACAGAGGCGGATCTAAGGGGGGGGGGCAAATCTCTAAGTTTTGCAAGAAGCCTTGCCTTGCAGTGGAAAACACTCCTCTCCTGCACCGTTTTAGCCAATCCTCACAGGGAACAGCAATGTCTTGGCGTTGCTTACTGGCTACAGCAGCAAGGGAGAGGAGGGATTTACATGACAGGGTAAGGCTTCTTGCAAAACTTACAGATTTGCCCCCCCTTAGATCCGCCTCTTTCAACATAGTTCTGCCTCCCACCTCTTTCCTAAGGAATGCAGAGCTGTTGTGCATGGGGTACCCTGGCAATGTATCCTGCATCAACGGTCCAGGGAGCACCGCCATTGCTTAGGATTGAGTCTCATCATAACCAGGTGCCTCATCTGCTAGTAGTCTCCACAGCAGGCATGTTCCAAGCAGGCGTCTGTTCTTATTCCTTACAACACAGGTGAATATCAATAAGCACTTTCAGCTTGTACAGTGTCCCTGATGTGTTGTGACTAAAATTAACATGAAGCCTGTCCTTGATGGTGACCCTTCTGAACTCTCAGCGAGAAGCCACTGAAGCATAACGTCACAGACCGGGCCCTCTGCACTGCCACCTTCTCTTTGACCTCTGCTCCTACAGCTCACCTGTGCCCCCGACTCTCAGGATTGCTGGCAAAGGGAATAAGTAAACCTGGCTGAAAAGCTTCTTTGACATTACATCAAGGCAGAAGGTGGTTCAAGCTTAAAAGCATTCCAGTTGATAATCAGCAATGTTAAGAGAAGCAGAAATAGTACTTTTGTTAGAGCCCTATCATTTTTGAGCTGTGTGCAGAAATAAGGCCTCCAGGGGACAAAGTAGCCCCATTTTTGGATGCAAAAGTTTCTATTGATTTTTATTTCAGAGAGACACTGCACATTAGATAACTTTAGAAATGCTCTGGAGTGGAAGGAGCACAATTGCACAGCCCTGCACACAGCTACCTCTAAGCAACATGACCTCCAATATTGTCCTTTATCTGATGTTTTGTACCGTTAATGGATTCATCCAGTTGTGCCCCCAGGAGTCAGGGAAGTCTTTATTGCCCCCATTTTCACACAAACAAGGAAAGTGGGCTACAATCTTGACACACCACACAGCTAATTAACAAGAAAAAAACAGTGACAAAATGTGATGCACTGAAGCCCTCATTTGTTCTTTCCTTAATTCAAAAGCATAGCCACGACTTTTGCCCCTGCCCAATAGCTTTACTTATCATTGCTGCCCTAAGGGTGGCTCTTACTGTCACGTCATTACAAACCTTTAGCACGAAAGGTGAATAAGTGGCGACAGAAATGGACTCTGTGCTCTTACGATGGGTAAAAGATTGAAATTACAAAACTGGAAGGAAAAATGCCCACCTAATATAGCTGAACGGAAAGAAGATCTATTGAATTTGTTAACGTTTGAATGAAGGCTTATCGACAACAATCACAACTGGATATATTTGATCATATCTGGAAGCCATTTCTTGAAACAGTTGGCAATACACTAAGTGTATAATGACTAGTAATATTTTGATAACATGCATTTTTTTTACTCACCATGTAGCTTTTTGTTTTATGATAGAGTTATGGTACACTGCTATGTGTTAGTTTATAGGCATTTTACTTATGCTTATTCACTGCTGTTTTGGCGATTTTCTTTTTTTCTGTATGCGATAAAAATTATATTTAAAAAATGAGTAAAGCCAACTGGGGCTGGTGCTTTTATAAGGAAGAGAAGTTATCCAGTTCAATTTATAGCCCAGTGATTATGACAACTATGGGTCTGTGATGAATGCAATGTCGTCGTCCCCTGTTTTTTTGGGGCGGCGGCTATTTTTCCTTTTTTGTTTTTTTTTGTCACTCTTAAGTCCCCAGAAATGCATGTGCAGGTTCAGGAGCCTTAAGGCTGCTGGAAAATCCTCTGCAGAATTCTTGTTCTTCATTTTAAAACTCCATTATCCATCAATCATGTATATTTGTGAACTGAAATTGTAAACTGGAAACATTCTTGCCAGTCTGAGGAAGCTACTCTGCCTAGGAATAGGCCTGCTCTGCCAACTGGGCATAACAAAAACAAACAACTGATAGGAGTGAACTCCTCCAATTAGGAAACAAGACACAATCAAACCAGTTTAAAAAAAAAAAAAGTAAAGAAAGACCAAGCACTGATGGTTTTTTTCTATGCTAGTCTACTGTGAGAATCCTAGTGGTGGGCCACAGAAGGCATCTTGCGCTCCAGTGAGTAAGAGGGAGCAATGATTCCTTGAATAATGTCAGTAGCTAAGAACCATATTTCTAGCTAAACATGATCACTGAGGGCACAATCCTAACCCGGAGTTAGGCCGGCACAGTTAGGCCAGCAAAGACTGGCTGGCACAACAGACACTGTAAAGTATGTTTGCACCACTCTCTGAGTCAGAGAGGCCAGGAGACAGACGTGCGCCATCCTCCCCGACTTCGAGTATGGCCCAAATGCACTTTACTGTGGTCTTTGTACCAGCTAAACTTTGCTGGCCTAATTGTGTTGGCATAACTCCAGGTTAGGATTGTGCCCTGAATGCATTTTATTTCATCTATTTCTCTATCACTCCAAGTTTCACTCGTTTTGTGAGGGAGGCATCCAAGCTCCATCTGCTTATGCTTTCCAACTGAGTCCAGGCATTTTCCATCAGCCTGCTTGCTTTTTGTCTTACTCCTTTTTTTTCCTATTCTATGTAATTCCTTTGGCATTTTTAAAATAAACTAGTTACCTTTGGACTCTTGTCTGCCTAACCCATATTCACAGGTGATTCAGTGAATTACTGAATTCATTGTCTTTTCACTGTTGCAGATGCTTCCGTATTTCTGAGTTAGAACCCCGGGGGGGTCACTGCTGTTCTGGGAGGATTTTTTCAGCCCACACACACTCAACCCCCCCCCCCCCCGAGATGATGGCAGCAGGTACAAACAGCTGCTCAGAAGCTAGACCCTACATAAGGGAATGTAGGGAGCAGGAAGGGCTGCAGGCACGCTAACCACTATGCACTAGCCCCCTTGGTCAGCCTGCCTTCTCCCTGGGCTTTTGCCCTGACAGGGTCCCACAAACACAGTGCTGCATGTAAGGTGACTCTTATCAGGGCCAGTCCAAGGCTTTCTGGTATCTGAGGCAGTGTGTCAGATGTCCTCCTGCTTGCCCAGTAACGCAAAGGCCTCTACTTCACCTGCTCCCTAGAATGGAAGGAAGAATGGGACAGAACAAAAGAAGTGTGGAAGAAAAGAGAGTGGTGGGCAGGAAACACTAGGCATTCTAGCCCATCGCTCTTTACTCTTCTACACTTCCTCTTTGCTCTGTTCCCCCTCCTCCTTTTCCAATCAGGGAGTAGGAGCAGCAGAGGCGAGTGGGTGGACAATCTGCTCCCTGAGGCAACCACCTCATGAACGGGCTAGTTCAGTTCCTCACAGAATCTGGCTAACCTGGCCTAGGCGGTCAGAGAAGCTCCCTGAGTCAACTTATACTTTCCCCCCCTTCCCCTTACCCCACATCCAGTGGTGTCATTCAAATGATTTAGGAACAGGAACTCACTTTTGAGGTCAAATTCAAATGTTGCAAAAAAACAAAACAACAACAACCCGGAAGCAGCCACGGAGCCCGTTAGGATCCGGAACGCCCGTTCTGGTCCGTTCCCCCTGAATGACATCACTGCCCACGTCCCACATTATAGCCTAACTGTGATTCCCATTTGGGCTTGGCACAAGCAGGAGCAAAGGATCTTTTCAAAGGAGGTGGGAGCAGGAAGCAGCACTGGCCTAGTTCAGCAATGGATTGAAGTGTGATCTTGTTGCAAAGGAGTCTTTTTTCGTTTCTGAACAAAGGAGCCATGTATTCCAATGGTGGGGAGAGAAAAGCACAAAGGGTAGAATTAGATTTGCTTTTTAAAGAAAAAAAACATTTTAAAGAGAGGGAAGAACGGTGAGGATGATTGTGCTCTACTCTCAGAGTCAAGGAGGATGGCGCACATCTGGGCGCTGGCCTCTGACTCCAAGCGTGGTCCAAACCCACTTTATGGTGTCCCTTGTGTTGGCCAAATTTTGCTGGTCTAACTGTGCCGGCCTAACACCAGGTTAGGATTGCGCCCTAAATCTTTTTAAAGGTCACAAAATGGCACAGATGTGTTCCATACTTATGAAGGCAGGCGATAGGTGGCAAAGACATTCATATACTCTATACAAAGCTGTACACACAACACTCTAAACTGCACTGGACAAACTAGCCGGAGAGAAAAGACTGCATTTCTCCCAAAGACAAAATACTGCTGCTTCCTCGCAGCAGAAGGAAAAACTGATAGAACAAAAAACTGGGTTTCTGGTCACAAATGAGTGGAGTGTGTATTTATTGCTCACTAAGAGAGGGTCCGGAAAGGCAATTCCAGAATGGGACAGCTCTGCAAGAGCCAGCCAGAGGTGATGTTTTCAGGCAGACCAACTGGACAAAGCTCAGCATCCAATGGAGCTGCTCCTCCCTTCTCCCTCCCGCTTCTTAAGCAAACAAACCGGACTCCCTTCCCAGCAACCCCGGCAATTTACTTTGAGGATCAGAGCAGCCCAGCTCTGAATAGCATCCTCTATAAGTTCAGGAAGCAGGGAAAGTTCACTCTGTTTTAGCAGCACACTTTGAAATTCAGTACTGTGGTCCAAAACAAATACAGAACCTTAAAAAGAGAGTTAAGTAGGGGGTGGGGAACTTTAACTCGGCTAATGCTGCTGAATTCTGCGAAAGACCCGCTTGCTGGGGGCCTCTGGAAGGAATACATTTGTAACAGCTCTGGGCACAGAGGCATGGCATTGCCCAGCTCCACCTCCTCCTGCAGAGCTCACACACTCTGGTGTCTCCTGGCAGCTGCGACGAAGAGGAAGCTTTCGGTCTTTTCTGCTGAAGAACACAGAGGCTTTTTAATCTGCCTCCGCTTCAGGCGCACTAGAAAGGAGGTGTGTGTTGTGGAGGGCAGCGGGGAGAGACTGAGGGTGGAAAGAGCCAGTTTATTCAGCTTCTACCCAGCCTGTCTGTCCTCCACGGTTTGAGACCCAGCTGCAAAGCTGCACACCAAATTAGGTTAGGAGACGGAGGATTCTTAGCCGCCAGCTTGAAGTTGCCATGCCTGGCTCTTTGGGGAGGGTTGGGGTTGGTGCTGCTGGGCAGTACGCATGAGCACAGCCAGTACCACCACCCCGTCACCAGGGGGATGTCAACAACAGAGGCCAGGCTTAAATGAGCCATGCAGCACACTCATGGAGGTATGAGCACACTCCTAGGCACGTCTACTCAGAAGTAAGTGCCAGTGAGCTCCATGTGACATGCTCCCAGTGTAAGTGGGCATAGGGCACCTCCACCCCTCAGAAACCACAAACGCAACTACTGTGGCCAATGCAGCAGCTTTGGGAGGAGGGAGAACTTATACAGTTACAGCTAAAATTCCAAAGCATCACGGAGGGAAATGCTTCCTTTTTGAAGCCATCACAGCACTATTATGCCGTCTCCCTAATAACGCCTTCAGAGGGCATTGTGCTCCTTTCCTCTGGGGCTTTAATTAGCTCACTTAGACAAAGTTGGCTAATTATTTCTTTAGCACTGCACATCCTAATGGGTTCTTCTTTTGTTTACAGCATTTATTAGCAGCCACTGCCGCCGTCCTCCCCAACTTCATTTCTCCACGTGACTCCCTTGAAACTATTCTTCTTACACTCCTTGGGATTTGGATATATTCATTACCTGAAACTGGTGAACAAAAAACCGAGTCCTCTCTAGCAGACATCAGGGCTATTGCAGATGTGGTTTACATCTACCTACGATAAGTATTTTTGGAGCAATCAGAATGGGGCTTTTCTGTATGGATGGTGGGTTGTGGGGCGTTTCCATGGACACTGTCAGCATTAACAGGAAGGGATGCAGCAGTGTTACTGGGAGGACCGCACCAGCTTGGGGTTGCCTGGACAGGATACAGCTAGGAATACAGCTGTTGCTGCACCAGCACTGGTGTGCGGTTGGCACTGTGTCTAACTGGGATGGCCCTGTAAGAGAGTATGCTAAGAGAACAAGGTGAAAAGGGTGGGCTATTATAACTGTTTTGAAAAGGACATGTGGAACTGGAACAAATGAAGTGATAATTAAATAGGATACAAGAGGAAGCCAAAAGGATACAGGAACAGTTACCAATGTCAAAAGACAGGATCAGAAGAAAACCAAACATTACTATGTCCCTGGATACAGTACACAGATATCCTATCAGCATTTAGCAACCTCATTTTGTTCTTGTTGCTTTGTGTGCTATTAAAATACTACTGCCAGTAACATCTCTCTCTCTCTCTCTCTCTCTCTCTCTCCATGGAAATAGTAGTATTGAAAACATTCCAGTTGGCAGGGCAGGATAAGAGGCTTTTAATTCTTGAGTACAGCGGGAAAGAGAGAGGGAGAAGATTAAAGCATAAATGAGGATAAGGACAACCATGCAGTTTCTTTTTCCCATGCCACTCCACTGACCTGTCTGTTTGATATATGGCTCCTAACAGCAGAAATAGGGGGGGCACTCCCCTCCCTCAAGCTGCACATTCTCATTTCAGGGCGCAATCCTAAACAGCGCTGGATTAGTGAGGCTGGCCAGCCAGGGCCAAGTCCAGCACTGCTTAGGATAGGCTGGAGCCTCCCCGCGGCACGGGAGTGTCTGCTCCCTTATCGTAGGGGAGGCTCCAGTCTCCCCTATGTGCTCCATGGATCTGTGCCCACTAAAGAGGCCCAAATTGGGGTCGCACGGCCTCGCTGACGGGCTTAGGATGTGGCCGTACGGCCACCTCCCAAGCCCGCCCAGGTCCCCCCTCCCCCCTCCCCCCAATCCCCGTCCCGAAACGGGACAGAGAATCCCTTGTGCCGACTGTCTTTGGTCGACGCAAGGGAGGCTCTCCGTCGGCGCTCTAAAGCTGACGCTATGAGTAGCGTCGGCTTCAGAGTTGGAGCGCCAACGCAGGGATGCTGCTCGGTGCCCACGCACCGGCGCTCCACCCCTTGCGTCGACGCGATGACTTTGTGCGCTAGGATTGTGCTGCCCTTGTAATAACACATGGGGACAATGGTGCAGCAGCTGTACTTAAGAATCAGAACCTATTGGGAATGTTTTCTCTTCACCTTGGCTAAAGACTTCAGTCAGTCTTGGGCCATTCAGACTGATTTAAACATGCCACTCAAAACTTGATGGTTTTCCACATCATACTGTAGTTCCTCTGGCCCTTTCTGCCTCCATGTTGGATGCCTTAATCCTTCAGCTGCTGCTCATCTGTACAGAGGAGCTGGCAAAACCCCTGCTCTCAGACAACAAACCATTTCTCAACGTTTACACAGTGTTTCTGTGCAAAAAGGTTTGGTTGCATTGTTGCCAGCAGAGTGAAAATTACTCAGATTGCGTTTTGTAATGTCCAAGGGCTTCGAGTAATGTCCAGACAAGCCAAATGACAACAGAAAGATGTCCTGTTGCGGAACTGGTTACTTACCCAGGAAGAAAGGACCAAAACAAATTAATTTTGAATTATTTTCTGGAATTTTACTCAGCACAATGGCTTTCAAATGGGTCTCATACGATCCATATGGCTTCTATTCTCTCTCACAATTACTCTCCCTTGTGTTGTAAAATGCAATCTAATTGGAAAGTCAAAATAAAAATGGTGTTTGCATACATCTCAACAAAGCTGAAGTATTAATAGACATGGAGCCAAACTGCAGGCCTAGAGAGATAACATTGTGCACTCTTCCTAGGATTGTACCAATTCAGAATGCTGGTAGGCGACTGACTGCACATTGGAATGCTGCCCACATGAAAACTGCCTGCGCACAGAAAGCTAAGATTTGTGGGTGAAGGCAAGGCTTGTCTCTTTACTTGTTCCATATTTATATTATCCCTCCCTTCTGTTAAAGAGAAGAGGGCAGCATATGTTTCTTCTCCCCCCAACATTTACCCTCACAACAACTCTCAAAGGTTGTTTGCAGTGCCAGATTTAGCGATGCCCTGAGCTATATGAAAGAGGCCCCTTGCAGAAAAATTGGAGCCCCTTCTTAAATAATTACACCAAAATTTGCTGCACAAGTCATTTTTTAAATTATTAATTATCACCACCACCACCACATTAAAAAAAACCCAAAAATAAATTCTGAAAATTTTTTTAGGCCCTGCGGATTGTGAGGCCCTAAGTTGTAGCTTGTTGCGCTTATGCATCAATCCAGCACTGTAAGATTAGGCTGAGCGATCATGACTGTGATCATGGATCAGGAATCTGAACTTCAGCGCAAATAGTCTAGTTTTCAAACTTTTTAGCACTGGGACCCACTTTTTAAAATGATGATCTGCCCAGGACCCACTGGAAGTGATGTCATGGTCTGAAGTGCTGTCATTAGGATGCCAGAGCTTGCTGCTTTCCTGATAATGCTTTTCTTGGGGTTATTTCTCAGTCATTTTCCAATAGCAAAGTGAATCAGAAAGAAAAAAAAGCCTATTTACAACCTTGACACAAGCAAAACAACCACACAGCCCTCCCCCTTTCCAGTGTTCCATCTTCCCATATTTTCAATTATGGCTTCCCTAGGTGCTTTGCAACCCACCTGAAATTGGCTCGCGAGTCGCGGCCCACTTGGTGGGTCCTGACCTGCAGTTTGAGAAACACTGGTCTAGTTCAATCCCTACACCACGTTGGTTTGTTAGGCTAAATTCCGCCTTGCTTGATGCACTGGGTTTTTTTCATGCGGGAAGGATTTTGACTATGTTTTGTCTTACTGTGGTTTTATTTTAATTTTTTTCCTTCTACAGGAAGAACTCCAATACACGACCAGCATCTTGAATCGGTACAGACAGTGAAGGTGCGCTCTGTGTTGACACACATGCACAAGCATGATACTGGGAGGCACCTTTGCACACACTTGCATAGCAAAACCATTATGGGATAAATGACTTCAACAAAATATTTTGATTTAGGTCTCTTTTCAATGCAAAAGAAAGCAAAGTTTAATTATATACAAAACAAATTATCTTTTATATGCTTATAAAAGACCCCTGCTAACTGGGCAAGAGGCACTTTTTCAAGTGGTATCCTCTTATATTTAGCAGGGGGAGAGCAATTGTCCCGCTTCACCCCAGCACAGTGTCTTTCTCGTGGCTGTTTTTGGTGGTGTTCTCCATTCCTTTAGATTGTGAGCCCTTTTGGGACAGGGAGCCATTTAACTTTAATGTTATTATTTGCCTGTAAACCGCTTTGTGAACTTGTGTTGAAAAGCGGTATATAAATACTAGTGATTGATTGATTGATGCTTATAACCTTTGCAAATGTGCAAGCTCAGAAATCGGAAGTGAGTCTAGATAGCTGGACAGCCCACAACATTGATAATACGTACTGAAACTATATCAAATGAACAATTAACAATAAATCAGAAAACATTACAGTACTAGTAAAATAAACAAAGCACAGTTTAAATACACTGCAGGGCTCTCCTTACCAACTTCAATTGTAACTCTGTGGACAGAGCCATCTACTTTCAGCTAGTTCTTCTACAGTAAATTCATGTGCATGTAGAAGATCAACCAATGCAGATAAGAATACACAGATAGAACGGGTTGCACTGAACTTTCATTCCCTGATTATTTCCTCCTGTAGAGATATATCCCTAAAGCGTCTAACCTCTGTGCTCTCACTGTGCCTCACTGATCTCATCCAGTTCTTATTTTAAAAAACCCAATTAAAAACAAAATTCTAGGTTCTATGAAAAACCAATTCATAAAATGTATAAAGATGCTGGAAAATTAGCTTGAATGGGCTAATTAATTCCAACTGAAAAATCTGCATTGGTACAGAAGTCAACATTTTTCATTCAGAATAATTAGCTGTAGCTATATTATTATGGAGTGAAGCTAAATAGTTTACAAATATTTGATGCCATTTCTAAGGGGATAGTTGAGCCCACTGGAGCGAATTATTACTACTGATGTTCTGAGAATCACACAAAAGAAAAAAAATGGTTTCCTAGCTATCAAAGAAAGGGCTGTTTCTCAGGGGTCCCTGGTTTCTATTTGCAGCTGCAAGGCCACCTTAGCCAAGAAGACAATCGCTTCACTGCTTATTTTCTTACCCTCGGCTTTCCTGTTTGCTGAACTGAAACTGGGATGCCGTCTTCACTACATGGATGACAGTTATAAAGGAGAGGCTTAGAATAATGAAGCGGACTCATTTTTAAAACTCCCAGCTTTAGAAATGGCCACAATTAGACAGTATAACACATTTGCCTAAACGCATTTTAAAACAAGCTTGAAAAAACAAGCTTTTCCTTCCAAATAAAATTAAGCAGCCCAGGAGAGGAGACTTCTTATCAGAATTGCAATTTATCGGGTGGGGGGGAGGGTAACCGCTTTCCCCATGCCCCATTTTTCCCAAATCCCTATCCCCTCAAAGCTATTTGCAGCAAAAAGTCCCTTGGGAGAACATTTTCATTTGGAAAACAGCTGCCGGGAGGGTGGGTTAGCTCTTCCCAGGCCATGTACTTCAATCTCAGTCAGGATTGGGGCCCCTGTGGCAGCATTTGTTAAAAAAAAATACTTCTGACTTTAAGCAAGCCTTTTAAAATTACATTTAGGGAAATATGTCGCTCAGCCATTATTAGGGACAACAACAACGCTTTGATTCCTAAAGAAACCTTGTGCTTGAGACTATCTCAGAGGCACCTTATGTTGGGTACCAACAGAGGCAGGCCAGAACAATTGTTGGTTGGGCACAAACATACATATTCCCTATATTTCCCTAGGGAAATATAATCCACCTATGGTTAAATGTTAAGATTCAAGGCTCAAGTAGCGTAGCTACTTTGCATGGCGTAGCATTTGTGTGGGCATGTAATGAGGATACCTCCTCAGCTTATGCTAATTGTTCAACATTATTTCTTATTCCAACAATTAGCCTTATTGATATTTCCTCTGGCACTCTGAAGGTGCCAGTACTTCACATCCTCACCACTGTCACAATGAGAGAAGAATTCCTGGCATGTGGCGAAATTTTGGTTTCCCTTCTGTGTCAGGCTTATCTCATGTCAATCCACTTGACATTCACAAAACGCCTGGTATGGGGAGAATGACCCAACCACACTAGGAAAAGCCAAAGCCTTCTCATCAAAGGCCTGGACTTTGCTAGGCAGAACCTGATGGGGGAGCCACCTGGGCTACTTTGCATCTGCATCAAAGCAGGGCCTCCTTTCCTGCACACTTTCCATTTCGTCTACAAATAAAAGGAATGTCTTGTCCTGTGAGAATCATACTCCATCAAAAGATATGCCAAACTATCTCTTACGGAAAGATGTCCCGAGTAACATATTCCTATAGCCCTGCTGCTTTCCACTGCCAAGTCTACACAGCAGGGACTAACATGTGCTGCTATCAATCAATTCATCCATCATAGTTACGTACTGCTTTTTTTCAACAAAAGTTCACAAAGTGGTTTACAAGCAAAAAAACAATCAATTGCTCTCATCCCACCCCAATATTAATGATGGATGGGAACATATGCAGCTTAAGGAACCTGAGTCAGGCCATTGGTCCAGCCAGCCCAGCACTGTCTACACTAACTGGCAGGTACTCTGCAGGGGGTTTTCCCAGCCTTGCCTGGAGTTGCCAGGGACTGAGTTGGGGGCCTTCTGCATGCAGGGAGGCAGGAAGGGAACTTCCATGGGAAAAAAGACAGGAAGGGGAAGACAGCAGAGTGATTGGAGCTGGGAGAGAGGATGAAAGTTGGGATTGTTTCTGTCAAGGTTTCTAGTCTTGCTCGACTGCATTTAGTTCCACTGTAGCACACTGGGAAATCTTTTTAAGCTCTCTTGTGCGCTGAAAATCTTAAAATAATAGAATAAATAGCCTCACATCTGTTTGAAGGGGCAGACCACTGATTCATGCCCCGAATCGTGTTTATAGCCTATTCTATAATCTTCAGGTAAGATAGTCACGAAGAGCCCCAATTAGTCCTGCCACCCTTGGGTGAGCATGACTTTTAATCTGTAAAGAGTTCTGGCCTTTTTTCTGTAGTCTGATGAGGATGAGGTAAGGACTGTTCATCCCACTGGGCCTTTGGAGCACTCAGAGAGCAGCAGGTTGCCTCAGTGGTTTCTTCCTCAAGGCTTGTATTATTTGTATACAAGGACAAAAAAGCACAAAGATGGAGAGAGACCCGTCAGGCTCCAGAAGTCACTCTTGTTGACAGAGCACTAGAACTGGTGGGATCCCACCTTCTCCCTCTCTCTGAGTTGGGGAGAAATGTGTGGACTCCACAGAAGACAAACATTTCCAAAGTTAGCATGTAAGCATGAACCTCTCTCCCCTCATAACTGAGGTTAGGAGTAGGGCATAATCCCCACCAGTCAGAGAAAAGACCTTGTTCCTTCCTGCTGGGCAAGTGGGAAGTTCTTTGGCAAGCACAAGGCCAAGATTTGTGGACTTAGATCAGTGGTTTCCAAACATTCTAGCGGTGGGACCCACTTTTTAACATGACACTCTATTGCAGCCATTTCCAGCCACTGTGCTGCGGCACACTAGTGAGCCATGAATGGTCTCCAGGTATGCTGCAATAATTTGGGACAGGGTCATTTATTAGTAGGGTCATTGGGAGGGGTGTGTGAGCCCCCCACTGGCAGCACAGTTTGCCTTGTCAATTGTTTAAAAAAACTGATGGGGTGCCTTGATCATTTTATTGCCTTGCCAGTGTGCTGGGAGATGAAAAAGGCTGAAAAATCACTGCTAGTGATTTGACACCCATCTAGCTTTACAAGACTGAAGTTGGAGGAAATCAGGTCCCAATTTGATTTCCCTCATGGTCTGTCCCTTTTAAATTTAAGGGCTGTTAATTTGAAGGTTCGTTACCCCAACGTGCGCTCCCTGTCCTTGCTGCAACTACCCAAGCCCCACAGACCTGCGATCCCCCCTCGGGATCACTGCTATAGCTCACCAATTGCTTAACGTTGACGAAAAAAAGATGCCAGCTGGACTTTGTTGTTGCAGAAAGAGAAGTACATTTTACTCATGTGTAGACATTAGCAAAACGGACACAAGATGCAGCATGCTTCCAAGAAGATTACAAAACTTGTGCCTCCAAGGAGGTACAGAACTTGTGCCAATTGTACATCGGGGTTTGGTCAGTTATACAGTTGAATATGCAAAATGTGGAATTGACAACAGCAAATGAGACATCTGATCCCTGTTGTTGCCCCCCCCTCCCCTCTACTGTGACCCCAGGAAGGGTCAAGGAGATGCAGACATAGGTACATTTTGGATTACAGTAGGTTGGCACACAAAAGCAGACAGGAGACAAGTCCTTGACACATTTGACAACAGTTATCAGTGCGGTAAGTACCTTTTAAATCACCCCGAGGAGTGGCCAGCTATAGTTGAATTCTGATGGGGGAAAACTCTTGGCAGATAAGGACTTGATTGAATTTTAGGCTCAAATGGTCCTCATAATGCTCCTTTTGTCAGACATCAGATTTGCATTACAGGACCCTCAGGGAGGGAGACTGACTTGTGCTATCTTTTCACAGAGGCTTACCTCTTGTGACCTCCTTGCAGGATAGCAGCTTAACTCCCAGGATTGAAATCCAACATGGAGTCAGACCTGTTTTTATTACATTCTGGTCTTCCCCTACACCTCTACAGGTCCCTGTGCATCTGGTTACGCCTCCATCTGACCATCATGAGATAGCAAATGAGCACCATTTTACCTATAAGCCAAATGACCACAATGGGGTACAGAGCCAGGCTAAGGAGGCTTTTAACAGTTGCTCTTGCCAAGAAGTGTTTTTCCCACCAGAGTTGTTGTTTTTACTGTTGCCACGACTTCTATTGTGGACAAGGGTTATGTTTTGTAGTTCTGCAATGGTTCAGGCTTGCACTGTTGGAGGAAAAGAAGCTTAGTGGTTTCAGCATGGCCTTGCTGTGAGCCTGCAGTCAGGGAGAAGCGTGATGGTTCCACATGGCTCAGCGGTGTGCTGTGAGCCAGGAGAGTTCGTGATGGTTGCACATGGCTGTGGAAGCCAGGGGAAAAAAGGCAGAGTGGTTGCAGACATGGCTGGGGCAGAGCACAGCCAGCCAGGAAAAGCCTAACAAAGTCTGAGAGAGTCCTGGGGGAGGGGGGTCTGTTTTCACAACAAGACTAAGAGCGCAATCCTAAATTGTGCTGCAATGGTGAGGCTGGTGAAGTGGACAAGGGCATGGTTGCCCACTCATGAGTAAGATTGCATGTGCTGCTGTGTTTCAGTTTCCATAGGGCTCAATACATTTTCCTTATCAGTTTGTCAGTTTTTTGAACCACCAAAAATTGGGTCCTGACCCAATTGGTGGGTCACAAACTACAGTTTGGGAACTGCTGATTTAGAAAATTCATTTGGAGACTACTTCCATATGTTGCCATGTAATACTGCAAAGGGGGTCTCCAAAGGTATTCCCAATGTTTTCCCATTTTATGCTTTCAACTCTCAAAGTACTTGTGCAGTGACGGCCCCGTCCAACCCTCAAAAGCACTGGGTTAAGGAAGAACCACATCTTCCTTCTCTTAACACGCACAGACATGACACTAAAATGCGGCAAGTATCTCTGACCAAGACGGTTAGAAAATGTAGTGTGCAATTTACAGAGCGAGAGGGAGAGAGAGAGGAGGCGCAAACAAGAAACCAAGCACAAGGGTTTACCATCTGCTCATCTTCCCGGCTTTCGCTGGAGTCCTCGGCCTTCCTCTGATGCGCTGACGCATGGGCTCCAGCCACTCGCCTGCCAGGGTCTGTCACCTCACCCAGTCGCTCTCCATCTGCAAAAGAAAGAACAGATGCGCCACAGTGTTGCAGTTTCACATCTCACAGTCCAGAACTGGCTGAAACTGGCATTCCGTCTCTCCGTCTCAGGATCAGATAGTACACCTGTGTGTCCTTCAGCAGGCAGCTTCCCAGCTTGTTAGGGATAGTAGTTGTACTCCCTTTCTGATAGTGTAAAATAAGCAGGCAGTTTCACACGGGAAGCCCTGGCTGCAAAACACTGCACATTCCCATGAGCTCATAGTGTTCTAAGGGTCACCCCATTGGGTAAGATGGGGCACAAGGGGTCTTCAGGTATCCACCCATCAGATATACTCTGGTTGCATCCCTTTGTTCTGTTGTTAGAAGGAGTTATTCACTGTGTGTGCTTAAGATGTAAAAGCTGCACTTAAACGCCGCCTGCGAGCGGCAAAGACTTGACCGGCTTTCCTAGCCGGCGGATTGAACCTTTGTACCTTTCTCACTTTCGCTACAATAAAGAGACTTTGTTATGGAAATGTGGCGATTGCTTCAATCCTTCGCTTCGGAGCGCTAAGGCAAGCGCTGGAATGGGTCTCCAAGCCCCCAACTCTGCTACTATTTACACAAATACACAACACACAGGACGTCAAAAGGTGGCTCAGAGGCCATGGCCTGGAGCAGACCCATCCCCCACACTCTTCCTCCCCAGCAGTCCAAGCCAGGAGCTCCTCATCAGGCTCACAGCTCGTGACCCCAGGACGAAGTCCAAACAAATCTTGGACAAATTATACTGGAAGAAATCAGGTTATGTCCTAAGCTAGCAGCCCACACTGTTCTCCATGGTTCTGAAATTGTGACCTAAAAGGAATTATTTTTAACTCTTGATTCATGCCCTCAATTTGACTGTTTTTGAAACAGCCCGACTGAAACATTAATATGGGACCTGTAATTTGCGGGGCTCATTTTTGAAATAGCATGTTTTGCTGAGTTGATTTGCCAGGCTGACTTGTGAACTTCCATTATGGGCTGGCACCAGTGTTGCCAGCAAAGTGGGCTTATAGTTGTGCACGTGATCATCACTCTCCTGAAGCATTCACTCCCCTCAAGCCGTCTTTAATGCACTTTAAAGTAAGCGTGCAAAGGGGGGAGGGAGACTGTGCCCTTAAAGTTACATATATCTCTGCCTGCTTTAATTTCCTCCTTCCTTGTGAGTACTGAATGAGCTGGTGGGAGCGGGCTTGTGTGATTTTTCCATTATTGGTGTGGCTGGTTTTCATTTTGTGAAGGCTATTTGTGAAGATTGAGGCAAAGGGCATGATCGGAACAGACTCAGGCTTCTTGCCAGCCCATTCTGAGGTACAGCTCTGATTCTACATGCAAGAGATAAGCCTCCCATTGTTGTAGGCTAGAAAGCAAATGGGTTGATTAGCTGCTAATCAGTTGCTGCAGCTAAGAGGCTTCTTGTAATTCTAGCCAGGGTATTTTGCTCCTGCTTCCTCCATAATTGCCATTCATTAAAGTGAGTGCGCATGGACTGTTCCCCTAACACCGGCCCATCCCATTAAAAGCATGCCCCAGTATATGTTGGGGTTCGTTCCAGACACCACTGTGGATACCTGAAACCGTGGACACTGATAGCAGAACATCAGTGGTTTTGCTGCAACAAGGTAAAAAAAAAGATTTGTTTAATAATTCCTTATCTTTTTAATAGGCATCCCAGTGTTCATGGTATACATGAATAACTGAAACTGTGGATACTGAATCAGTGGATACTGCCTGTAGTTTCCATAGGAAAGCCTATAGGGATGTAAATTGAGAGCTGCCTGCTGCATAAATTGAGAGCTGCCTGTCCAGTATTGAACAGGACTCTTAAAAAAGCAATCTGAGGATTCTTGAGAATGTCTTCAGCACTTGGGTCACTAACAGCTTTCTGCTATCTTACAGTACAGCCTTTTCAAGTGGCCATTTATACTGCAATAAATATATAGTTACTCATCTGGTGCTGGGCTCGAGATATATCTTTTCTCAAAGCAATGCTTCTGCTAAAGCGATTGCATATTTTCGTCAGCATTCCAACCGTAATATGTTGTCATTGGGAAACTGCTTTTTCTTCTTCCCGTGCAGGGCACTTGCTGAAATTGTGAATTCTCTGTAGAATGCTGCTATGTGGCCTCTACTTGGCCTACTGCCTATAAACTTCATCAGTGGCATGTGATGACCCCACCCACAGTGCCCACATCAATTCTGTGACTCTTAAAAAAAAAAGTGCTAGTTTTCCCTCCAAAAAAATTCTTAATAGCTGAGTACATTCAAGCATTCAGCATGCCATGTAAGCATGCATGGACTTAAAAAACAAAAAGTGGAAAACAAAAGAGCTCAACCATGCCTTACAATATCATTACAGTAACTTGCTCTTAGGGACGTGGTGGTGCAGTGGGTTAATTCGCTGTTGCTGGGCTTTCCAACCGGAAGGTTGGGAGTTCAAGACCGCGTGACGGAGTGAGCTCCCGTTGCTTGTCCCAGCTCCTGCCAACCTAGCAGTTCGAAAGCACCTAAATGCAAGTAGATAAATAGGGACCACTTCGGTGGGAAGGGAACAGCGTTCTGTGTGCTACGGTGTAGAGTCATGCCGGCCACATGACCACGGAAGCTTGTCCTTGGACAAAACGCCAGCTCTACAGGCTTTGAAATGGAGATGAGCACCGCCCCCTACAGTCGGTCACGACTAGACCATTCGGTCGTGGGGAAACCTTTACCTTTACCTTTTTAAATTTGCTCTTAATTTTTTTTTGGGGGGGGGGAGTTAGTTTTCTGTGAAGGGGTGCACTTCCCCTTTTCCAGCCCTGATGTACAGTACGCACTTCCTTTGATAACATGATAACAGACAGAAATATTCAATTACTTTCCCCTCATAGAAGGTTTCCTACCTCACCCCTTCCTACCTTTCACCCCCAAATCCATTACATGGGAATGAAATACTGTGTTACCATCAACACAACAGGATTTAGCAGGAGACAAGCGCTATGACACGAAAGGCACCATAAAGTGGTAACTGTAGTAGGCCACACACAGGAGAAATTTTAAGGCATTTGTAAAGAAAATATTCGTATCATAGCAAAAGGGCTCTTCACTTGAGTAGCAAATCCAACCCACAGACCCTAACCACTTTGTTTGCACAAACTGCCAAAACTTTTGAGAAAATAGTATGAGAAGACGTGTATCAGCCCAATTAACTTTCCTAGCTTGGTTCTCTCATAAACCTTCTTGCATCCCTAGGTAAAGGGATATGGAGCGCTGGCACTGGATCCTACCAGCTAAACTAGGCCAGCTGGAGGGATTACAGACACTGCAATTATGAATGAGTAGTCATGATATCTTCATAAATGTCATGTAAACACCTCCCACTGAGCAGTGGTGGTCCGATCTTGCACACCATATGCCGTGCAACAATATATGTTCATGAGGGTTTACATGCTGCACGAGTACCCCTTCACAAGACACTCTTCCAGGATTTGCTCATCCATGTTCATACTACAGAGACCAGCGCTTCCTAAAGTTGTGGGATACGACTCACTATTGGGAAGCAAAACTGGGCCATTCCCCCTTAAGGAAGTGGCCCAGTTTTGGGTGTCCCTAGAGTGCTTCAATGAACATGGTACACCCTTAGGCTTGTCCCCTTACCGCAAAAACCGGACATGTGCTTCTGAGCACAAAGCAGGGCTTTTCCTGGCTTCGAGAAGACCTGCAGAGGTGGCTACGGGCCTTTCTAACCCTGCAGAAAGCCCTTCCCAACTACCCAGATAAGGGACAAGTTTCTGGGTGCCTGTGGCACTGTGTTGCTGCGGTACTGACAGGACACCCTCACCAGCTCCAGTCCCCACCCTTGCAGCAACTGACAATGGTCCCAAAGTCCAAGTAGGACTTTGGGAACTGCTGATATAGACACTTGTAACAATTAGGGTAACTCATGCCTTGCACCAAGACTTATGGCATCATGATCTGCCATTGAAGTGGGCGCTGGGGGTCCCTGACCCAGTTGGGGTGAGGGGTTGGAAATAGAAAGTCATTGTATACCATTGACTATACCAATGATTTTCAACCAGTGTGCTGTGGCACATTGCTGTACTGAGAATAATCCACAGATGTGCTGCAGGAGTTTAGGGAGAATAATTATTCGTAGGGCCAGTGGGTATCCTACTACGTCCCTACGGCAGTACAGTGTGCTTTGTCAACTGTCAAAAAACTGTGCCTTGCCAATTTTAATCAGCATGCTGTGAAATTTTTTTTTAAAAGACAAGTATCACTGTACAATTCCGTCTAGAAAATATAGAATTTACAAGCATTTGCCAACCAAAATATAGAATTTACAAGCATTTGCCAACATACTTGCTAGCTGACACCACTTCTTTGTCAACTAATCATGCAGGCAATTGATTAGTCAATGTTCTAATGATAGTTCCATGCAGCAGCAATTCCCACTTCTCACCTGATCATCTCGTGATCATTGTATTTTGTTTTTTTTGGAAGCACAGGATCTAGTGAAGAACTTTCTATTTCCAACCCCTCACCCCAACTTGGTCAGGGACCCCCAGTGCCCACTTCAGTGGCAGATCATGATGCCAATCTCTGTGCCACTTTTGCTATCAATCATCCTGGAACAAAGGTACGGCATTATAAGGTGCCTTGGATTCAGCATGTATAGAGATGATGTGTTCCTGGGAAATGTTCTAATAAGTTGTTTACAAGCCTACCTATCCATCCTAGTGCTAACTTGAGGGCAGGACCTAATGGGGCCTGGAGCCTTAATCCCTGAAACCCACAAGCAGAGCAGAAGCATTACAGCTTTTGCAAAGGTTTCCTTCATTACATTTACACTAAGCAGCTTGCCTTGGCTCATCAGTATCACGCTTAATTACATCTAACGCAACTCTTACATAACCTCAAAGATAAACTCCAGCCAGAACAGGGCCCATCACAAGCTCCTTTCTCCGAGTGCAGTCGGAAACACGGAAAGGGCCCCACAGCCCCGAGCAACTCTTCCTCCTCTTTACTGGCAGCAACCAGGCGAGTCTCCACTCTAGGATCTCGCACACAACAGCCCACAAATATCTGCAAAGTAGTTAATGTGGCAGCATAAATAAAAAGACAGTTCCCTGTCCCAAATGGGCCCACAACCTGAAAAAAGATGCAAGAGGGACACCAAGAAACAGCCCCTGGAAAAGACATGACGTTCGGGTAAAGGCAGACAGTTGATCTTCCCCTGCTAAATTTTAAGAGATGCCACTTAAAACTCTTCAGAAGAGTTAGGAACGCTTTGTAGTGTTGCCATCTCTCTGCAAAGTGCTGTAGAGACAATAACAAGATCTCCATTACTTGTATTCTGGAACAAAAGCACATTCTGCTCAAATAAAGACTTGGCAGCCAGGTATCAGATACAAGTGTCATTAACCAGGGGATGTCTAATTCAAGGTTTTATGGGTTCTCCAAAAATTCCACTAAAAATCGGTTCTCTAAAAATGTGGGCTTATCCACAGGAGCAGAAATAGACTCCTGACACCAGCTCCTAAATGGCAGCTTTCCTCCCAAGGTGAGGATCCCTTTTGAAAGGCTTGCTAAAGAGGGCGTACTATGAGTGCAAACAGCCCTCAGGTTGACACACAGGTCTACAATCTGTACATCGTCATTCAGTAATTGCTCCTTTAAGGCCATTAACATTACTCAAGTGCCTAGATATGTGAGGTTATATCTGAATTTGCAGAGGTACAGCATTTAATCAGAAGAGTATTTTTATTGGAAAGCACGAAGCGAAAAAGGCATAAATGAATAGCCGATTTGTATTGTACAATTAAAACTAAACAGAAACCAAGCAGCCAAGTGGCTTTGCACAGATGGCAATTTGCTGAGCTGACCCTACAAAAATTACTAGGCTGAAGAGTGCATTCTTCATTCACCCCATCAAACTGACAGGCAGCCTTTTCCCTGAATGGGTGACTGAACTGTCCACCTCTGCCGCCCTAGGAAAAGTCTAACTTTTTCAAAAGGGCACACTGAAAGGTAACAGTTTGCTTTGGGAGTTTTACAGCAAACTCCTATACATGTCTATTCAGAAGAAAGGTCCATTGTGTTTAATGGGGCTTACTTCCAGGAAAATGTGTATAGGATTGCAGCCTTAGCCAATCAAACAGGGGGCTCAAAGCTTACCCTTGCTAATTTGGGCCAAAAACATTGGGAAGTTAGCTTGGAAGATAGTTCTTCCAAGATGGAATTTTCATTTCAAAACAGGGAGCTGGGGCAGAGAAGGTATTGCTACTTATCAGGTGGTAATGTTTCTTAGGTTGCAAAACTAACTTGCACTGGAGCAGGTGGGCTGAAACTGCCTGTGCTATATCCACTGCAAGGTAGATTCCAGCTGGCAGGCAACTTGGGGTAAGGAGATATTTTCTCCTTTATCCCTGTATCAAGCCCCAGCCACCCTGATGGGCAGGGTTACCAGATACGAACAGGGACAGAATGTATATACCTTTACCATTATATAGAAGAGGGAATTTGGATAGGTGCAACTCATCATGGAAGGGTTTCAAAAGCTGCATCTGTCAAAATTCCCTCTTCTATACCATGGTTAAAGATATAGGCACACTGTCCCAGTTTGTACCTGGTAACCCTACCTATGTACACTTGTGATTTTGCAGCTGCCAATCTGAGCAGCCCATGTAATCTTGCTTGGGCAAGGGATGGGGGTTGGGATTAGGCCTGCACCAACAGTGCAAGGCCTTAACAACCAAGACAGTCTCCAAGACTGCAAGGTAGGGCCAATGGGTATCCTACTACAAACTACTATGTATCAGACAGAACAAAGCAACCCAGTGGTACTTGCCTCCCTAGGTGTGATGCATTCAAGGACAAGGCAAGTTTGAGAATCAAAAGTCAAATTGGCCGTGTAAAACTTCCATTTCAAAAGGAAACCAATTAAATGGGCAAATGCTGAAGAGACAAAGAAGGCAGTAGCAACAACAGACTAGGATCAAGTTTCTTAAGGCTGCAATTCTAAGCAGGTTTAAGATAAAAAGAGCCCTGCTGGATCAGGCCAAAGGCCCATCTAGTCCAGCTTTCTGTATCTCACAGTGGCCCACCAGATGCCTCAGGAAGCACCCAAGGCAACAAAATACTTACATCTTGTTGCCATTCCCCTACATCTGGCATTCTGAGCATGGGGAGCATCACTGAACTCAGTGGAAAGTATTTCTGAATCAACATGCTGTGGGTCAGGCTGTAAAAGGTGCCTCCCTGAAGGTTGTCTTGAAGGTCAGGTGTGTTCATCCAGTGTACCTAACAACTGCAAGTTACATAAAGTCTGTGTCAATTCTGCCAACAATGGTGGGCCAGATCAAATGAGCAATTCTGCAGAGGCTGCTTGTACTCCATCTCCCCCCATTGGGATAACTCCACATCACAGGGGCTCAGGCGGGACATGTCCCAGCTGGTCAGGGGCTCCTCCCATCTACAGACAGAAGGAATCATCACAAGGCTGCTGCTCGGGGGCAGGCACGTTATTCAGATATTTACCGTCTCCTTGGACCCCAAACCCTTTCCTGGAAACCCCTTCCTGTGAATTGTCTGGGCGCCCTACGTGTAGTCCTCCACATGGAACTTCATCATTTCTGGCCCAAGGTTGATCCAAGGCTATCCTTAGGGTCTGTGAACTGGGACTCCTAGAGGCAGAGGGCGGGCTATCGCCCCACAGCCTCAGGCAATAGACCAAGCATAACCACGCAGCAAAAGCCCTGTCTACTCAGGCCCTCCCAATACCTCCCCTCTTCAGGGAGGCTCTCTCCTGTCTCCTTTCTGTGGTCCCTTGCTGGCTTCACCCTTTCTGCATGCTTTTCCCCTCCCCCCCACTTTGGGGATCGCCTTCACATTTCACTCTCCACTGTGTGTCCTTCCCCTTTCCAATGTCTTGATTCGGTCCCCTTCTATCTCCGCGCCTCCTGTCTCCCCCGCTCACCCCACCTCATATTCCCCACAGTATTCCAGATGGTAAGGCCACACCTGGAATATTGTGTGCAGTTCTGGTCGCCGCATCTCAAAAAGGACATAGTGGAGCTGGAAAAGGTGCAGAAGAGAGCAACTAAAATGATTACGGGGCTGGGGCACCTCCCTTATGAAGAAAGACTGCAGTGTTTGGGGCTCTTCAGTCTAGAAAAAAGGCGCCTGAGGGGGGACATGATTGAGACATACAAAATTATGCATGGAAGGGATAGAGTCGATAGAGGGATGTTCTTTTCCCTCTCTCAAAACACCAGAACCAGGGGGCATCCACTAAAGCTGAGGGTTGGGAGAGTTAAAACAGATAAAAGGAAGTACTTTTTTACCCACCGGGTAGTCAATCTGTGGAACTCCTTGCCACAGGAGGTGGTGATGGCATCTGGTCTTGATGCCTTTAAGAGGGGATTGGACAGATTTCTGGAGGAAAGGTCCATTGTGGGCTATAGGCAATGATGGATTGTGCAACCTCATTACAAAGGTGGTGGGCTACTGGTACCGGGTGCAAGGGAGTGGCAACAGGATACAACAGGATCTTGTTGTTTCATGCCTCCCTGGGGCACCTGGTGGGCCGCTGTGAGATACAGGAAGCTGGACTAGATGGGCCTTTGGCCTGATCCAGCAGGGCTCTTCTTATGTTCTTATGTTCTTGCCTTCCTTCTTGGCCTCCTCCATCCTCTACCTACTTGCCTTCTGCTTCTTTGTATTCTATCCCCTTGCCTTCCACTTCTCTGCCCTCTGTCTCCTTACCTTCCTCCTCCCCTCTTCTCTCTCTGACGCACCTTATGTGTCTCCCCCTGTCATGATTCTACCCTTCCTTCTATGTCAGCCAGCCATTGAAACCCGCATTCTTCCATGCTTGGCGATTGTATCATTGCATCACTGCAGCTGGCTTCTTGGGAACCCACACTCCTTTTGGCCAGACTCATGCTATCCAGGGGCTTTCCAAAGAAACGGAAGACTCACTTGATCAATTGTGATGGATGCAACCAAACGGTTTCTTAGCGTACCCGGACCTGGCTGGGTTGCAGGAGTCAGAGATGCATCTTGATTGTATACTGTATTGGCAGGAGCCTGTTCTCCTTTGGAATAAGAATCTCTTAGCGAGAGACTTCCCATTGCTCAAACTCACATTTGCAACCATTGAAGGGAGGAACAGACTCAATAACATGATTCTAGGAGGAGGATGCTGTAAACAGAGTCCTCACTCACACTAAGTGGATTGAAAAGACTTATCCACTCCATGTATTGATCTTGGCCTACAATTTGGCACAGGCAAGACACTTCTGGCCTTGAGTGGCTGAAGACAACAGAAATCCAGAAGGGTTAACCCAGACAAGTTGTTTAAGGCAGCTTCCTGAGAGACACATCGAAGCATCCAAATCATACTTCTAATCGCAAAAAGATAAACCAGTTTTTCAATCTGTATCAGATATTGAATATATACGGATGTAAACAAGAGGTCTGAACTCTTCAAGCCCTAGAAAGAGGGCCCCAGTTCTGCTAGAGGTGAAGTAATGCAGCTTCATTTTTCTATTATACCACCAATCTGGCTCCATGAAGTCTTCAGAGCAACTAACACCATTATATAAAAAGCAAACGAAACTAGCCTGCGGCAACAAAACAGAAATACCCATCTAGCAAATTCCAACAGCAACTCACACAAGCCTTACTCTACAAAGACCTAATAGGACAAAACATTTTTCCAAGCTTCCTAACAATTAAAAAAATAAAAGAAACTGGAGCTGGTTTGGTGTGTTTCTTTGGGGAGGGAGTTGTACTATGAAAAAGGGAGTTGTACTACCAAAAAGGCTCTGTATTTTTTGCTGGTCATCTAACCCAGGTGGTTCTCCAACTGAGCACTGTGGTGCCCCAGCTCATGCACAGGGCTGCTGCACAGCCTCTTCTTCCCGGTTTGCCAGGCTGACATCAGATGAAATTTTGCATAATGTCGCCACCAGTGCTGCAACGTGGGTGGAACCTGAGGGGCAGCCGCTCTAGGCACAGTTCAAAGGGGGGGGGCGCAAGTCTTGCAACATCAAAAAGCAAAAACTTACGTTATTTTGAAAATGGCACCCCTTGTCCCCTTTGTATGACTTCTTTTGACCTGGTTTTCCTGTTGTTTCCACCCTCGTTTCCCCTCAAATACCTCCTTACTACACCTGGAGGAACCAGAAGTGAGGGTGGATTGAAATGAATTGTTCATTGAACTCTTGGAAAGCCTCCCAAATCAGGAAGTGGGCAGTGACGTGACATAATCGCAACTCCCAGATTGTGAAGAGCAGCCTGGAGAGAATGCAGCTGATGGTGAGTTTGGGAAACAGTGGGGGGGGGAGCACAAAATACTTTCTTGCCCCAGGAGCATTTTTCATGCGTTACGGTTCTGGCTGCCACCATGACAGGCTGCCACAGATGAAGGGCACCACAGCAGCAGTCAGTTTGGGAACTGCTGATCTAACATCTAACAAAGGTGGGGCACAAACTTCCCGTGGATGACCTCAGGGTAAAGGATGTGGGGGACCTGTATGTGAGAAAACAGAATATGCTTGACAACAGACCACTGAATGCAGCATTCAGCTCTGCAAGCTAAAGATAAAATGCAGTATTCTGTTTTCTGCACAACTATGCAGACGTCTGGACCGCCTTCTGAGAAAACATGTTTTTTAATTGCTCTGCTCTAAGATGAGTTGCAGCTTCCTTCTATCTTCCAACATCAGTAGGCGATTTCCCTTTGACCTCAGGCCAAGATCAGTGTTAAGGATACTAATTGAAAACGACAGAGAAAGGAAAAGGGCAGGATGAGGATGTGAAATTATGAAGTTTTTTTCCACTTTTTAAACACTTAAAAAAATGGGGTAAGAACCTAATTCCAAGTATCTGCCTGCTGCTATTCTAACACTGAGGAATTAAGGGGGTCCCCATTATAATTTACCATAATGATAATCCCCAATCCAAGAATTATTCAAAAGACTACATGGATCTTTCTACTCTTCTAAGCAAGTGAAGTCTATTTAAAACAAAAGTTGCTCCTTGCAGCATTAAAAATAATAATCTCCTTACCCAAAATAAATCAGCCATGGCTTTAAAATGTATTAGCTGCTGCCTAATACATACCATGCTTCCTTTCTGAAATTTACACCGAAAATCCTTTCAAATGAGCAGCAAGGTGATGAAACAAACCTCAGCAGAACTGCAGGGGAAACTGCCAGGAATACAGCCTCCATTAATCAAAGGCCTTATCTACCTTGACTCCATCAGTATAGCGGAGAAGGAAAGAAGAGTTTTGTCCTGTGAGCAGAAGGAAGGAGAGGCCAGGAGAATGACCAATCGTTTTGATTTTTTTTTTTTTGGGCAGAGAGAAATCTTTGTGGCAAGGCACTTAAAAGCAGCAATTGCCAACATAAAATTGAGTCAGTGCTTCATAAATGCTCTAAGCAGCAACAAAAGCAAAACAATCATTTTATTGTTTATAAGCAAAACAAGTACACCAAACTGCAACTGGGAAGTGAAAATTAACCAGTAAAGTGTTTGGCCTTGGAAAAGCTGCTTGCTAGAAAAGCGCGGGGGGGGGATCTTCCTGCTCCCCCTCATGGGATTTCCAGAAGACGACTTTTTGCCTAAAATAAGGGTTAAGAACCCCTTGCCCAGAAGCCCACAAGCACTCTCTCTCTCTCTCTCTCTCTCTCTCTCTCTCTCTCTCTCTCTTTCTCAGCCAGTGATGTCATTCAGGGGGAACGGACCAGAACGGGTGTTCTGGATCCTAACGGGCTCCGTGGCTGCTTCCGGGTCCCCCCCCCCCAACATTTGAATTTGAACTCAAAAGTGAGTTCCTGTTCCTAAATCATTTGAATGACACCACTGTTCTCAGCCATTTTTATTACCTTTGTCAGTGCAAAAAGCTCTTTGGTTATTTATTCGTTTTTATAATGCTAAGTGTCCATTTCTTGGGCTGAAAAAGTATCTTAAAATCCCCAAGTACCAGCACTGCATGTTCAGTCTCAACCCTGTGCAGTTCTGAGAGTGACCATAAAAACAGTGCAGGTGCCCAGGTGTCGGGGATTTTTGGTGCCCCCATTTAGTTCTTCAGAAAACACTCTCTCATTCCTTCCCTTGCTCCAGTTCGTCTCTAACCTTGGAATAATTATTTCCTTCCTTTTTCTTTCCTCTTATTTGGCAAAGAGCCCCAAAACATTTATAGAAATGGGCATTTCTAGAAGGGGGAGTCTAATGGGACAGATGGATTTATAGCTGTGGAATTCATCTTCCAAGACTGAGACAGCAGAAAATACATTCTGGCCTAATGCTATATTTTATGCATTGTACAGGACTGTTTCCCATACGAAGCAATAAAGTTTCCAACGAGACATCCAGGAAGCCAGTTTCAGCCCTACTTGACCCCAAGAGAGACATCTTCAGGTACCCACCTACTCAATCTCTATTCCTTTGCACAGGAAACTTCCTTTCCATAAGTAGACACACCCTGGACACTGGCATAATGGTACACCAGCGTACACTCACTGCTGGTGCAATACCCCCCAAAATAATGCCCCAGAACAGGATGAAGACATGGGTGAAGGAGGAGCTTTCAACCAGCATATCCTGAACTATGTCCAGATAATGGACATACCTTGAACGTTGGCAGAGCATCAAAGGCTGTCAACATCAAAGCATGCACACACACAAGTTACAAGAATGGCAGTAAGAAAAACGACATTGGAAGAGCACTTTCTGAGCATGAAAAGTGTGGCACGTGTATTCTCTTGTGACTATCCTTGCAAGGACCCCACAAGGCAAGAATTACTGTGCAGCTGATGCAGAGGAAGAGTGGCTTGCCCAAGGCCACCTAATGGGGTCATGGCCAGAGGTAAGATTCAAACCCCAAGCTCTGTGGCTCTGTTTCTTGGCTGCTGTGCTACACCAATCATTGGCCTAACTGGCTGCATGGGGCCAATTGACCCAGTTCTGCTGAATTGGGCCCAATGTTTCAATGGCGCTGGGGTGGTGAACAGATTGCCCACTGCTGCAGCCAGGATCTCACTCTTCTGAAGGCTGGTGAGACAAACGCAGTGTCTGCTCTTGTAGACCTACCTGCCCGCCTGGCCTGAAATGGGCCTCACGGAAAAAGGTGGCAGTGATGTCATCACATCATCACCACCTACTTCATGGCAGTGCAGCTCTTTGCTGCAGGTGCTATTGGCTGTGGGCACAGCTGCCAGTTGGAATGAGCGGGGGGAGGTGGGGCACAGGGGGCCCTTGTGAAAACTGGTGCCACATTGGGCATCCCAATGCCAAATGGGAAAGCACAATTTCCTTGCAACAGAGGCACTTGCTTTAGGGAAGGCAAGTGAACCCCCTGCAACTGTTCCACATTAATTATGTGCAGCAACTTTCAACCAGTGCGCCATGGCACATTGGTGCACTGCAAATGGTCTGCAAATGGAGTTTGGGGGAAGGGTCATTTATTAGTAGGGCCATTGCGGGATGTGAGTCCAGCAGCAGCAGCAGCAGCATGGTATGCCTTGTCAATTGTCAAAAAATAAATAAATGATGCGTGCCCTGAAAAATGTTAGTGCCTTGTCGGTGTGCCATGAGATGAAAAAAATGGAAAATCAATGTGCTTGAGGAATCATCAGCCCCCATTTTAAGCTGTGTGGCCGATTCAGCTAGCAGCAAGTAGAAGAGCTGCTCACGGAGGAACAGTATGAGGAGAGAGAGAGAGAGAGAGAGAGAGAGAGAGAGAGAGAGAGAGAGAGAGAGA